>JARFOD010118015.1:0-14796 GCA_031763545.1 Mopalia muscosa | reverse complement strand
ACGTATAGGCCTACTGACGCATATCTATCGGCTGCTACTTTGGATCACTGAACCGAACCGAAAAATCGAGAACCGAAAAAAATAAGCGAGAACCGAACCGAACTGAAGAAAGGTCGAACCGTGACAGCCTTACTTACCAGTCCTTGATAAAAGTAAATTTCTCATGATCCAATGCATACAAAAATTTTAAAATGTTTACTTCAATATTGGCCAAATGTTCTTCATTGAAAATGAATCTTTTATTTTTTAAATGGAATCAACTGGGATCTGAAATGGACTCTTCACTTTCCATGTAAATATAGATAAGGTAGAAATGGCAATAATTGGTTATCACTGACAATTAATGAAATATTTCTTTGCCCTTTTGCTTATCTAATTGAGACTTAATTGCTTAGTATAATGGGTATTGAACGCCATGCTCAAAATTATCTAACATACGTGGTTTGTTTGTTTTTTTTTATTGGGGTTTAACATCGTTCTTAAGGTTCGCATGTATGAGGATGATTTGTCCACTTCTTACCGTTTCTTGCCCTTATTACGGTGAAATAATGAGGAAACTTCATAAAAACCACACCTGTGATTCCAAGGGTCACATCATGGGACTCACTCATACACCTGGGTCGACAGATGGACTTGATCCCTTGAAAGGTACACTGAAGTAGGATTAGTAAGCACACATGCTAACACACCAAGGTGACAACCTACCATAGGAAAGAAAGTGTTTTCCCCCGTAGGAAAATAATGTTCCCCCAGTGTTAAGTAAAGACTGGGTTATAAACACACTGCCTTTAACTACATGACCATGGAGTGGCCACCACACATAGTAGTTACTCTTAATGCACACTCACTTCATGTCTTTTACGAAGAGCTTCATTTTTCTTTCGAATTTCCTCCATTTTTTTGTTCAGTAGAGCTTCTCTTTCTTCCTTGGTTAAGATGTCAAGGAAGAGATCCTCTGTGGGATGTTGGAAAGCCTGAGCAAAAAGATAATAACACATATTAATATACACCTAATTGTCCATCTGTGTGATATTATGTTCCAAAAACAACTGTCCAATATCACATGATATTGGACACCGATCTTTCAGACATCACGGACACATCACACTGATATCATTTTTGTTTTGCGTAGATATATTTTACTGTGCGTCACAAAGAAATGACTTAACATTGACCTCAGGTATTTCCATAAGCGTCACGCTATGCAATTAAATGATATATCACACTGTTTTGTCCATTTCAATATTTCAATTAGGTGAAAACATCATAAAAACAACAAAAATCCTTTGATTCACCATAATCCATATACCTTGCTGAGGTCATCAAATTGACTCAAACCTGTGAGCCATACATCTGAGGACAACCAATCATTTAAATATGCCTTGTTTGTCCACAGATATAAGCTTAATTTAATTTGTTTATTTAACTGATTGATTTGAACAGTATTAAATGGAGGATGGAAAACAAAGATGTGAAAAACAGATTGTCTTTGTGATACCAAAACCTCTATTTCATACATGTAATGGAAGCCCAAGACTGAGATTCATTACATGAGTTGTCATTAGACATTAACAAATGAGTTCAAACTCACTCAGTTGGTTGTTTTAAAGAGAATCTTATTCCTATTTATAAGAGGATTGAGAGAGTCGTTCCATGTGAAGCAAGGGCTTAACCCATCCAACCGTCCAAGTGCACGCCCTGAAGCGAGCAACTGCCTCATTCGGACACCCTGTTTTAAGACTTTAACATGCAGGGGACAAGATAACGGTCAAAATTGGACACCCAGTTATTTGAAAAGGGAAGCAAAATGACGACTTTGGACAGCATACTTTTGATTTCGGGCTAAGCCTCTGATGCGAAAGTTATCAAATTTCATAGTTGCATGCTGATCTACACTTTTTTTTATATAGCACCCAAGGCCCCAACACACTTTAAGAAGAACAACCATAGCATGCTTATGTTCGTCTTTTCGCACTACGTGAAAGAGCAAAATTATGGTTCGCTTCAACTATATATACTGACCTGATTGTAAGCCATTCTTTACAATGTATGTTTTAACTCAGTGTGCAGGATTTTATCACCTTGGTGGTGTCACAGAAATGGTGGAGTTGTGCCCCCTCTTAAAACCTGTCAAACAGAGAAAAGAAGGGAGATGAGAATTAATAGGTCAACAAGCAAAACCTGTTTATCATAAATATAATACATCAGCCGAAATGGGTTTATTTGCTTACTTGAACATGGCCGGTGTGTTAGGCTCTATGCTAGAATCACTCCAAAGAAATCCCTTTTCGGACAAATTTTGCCCAATGTTTTAATTTCCCTACATGTATCTTTCCCCTGTAAAATTCATAATTTCTGGCTATCATTATTAGAAATCTTCCTATCTCAAATGATTATTAGATTGTTTGTTTGATTGGTGTTTAACGTCGTACTCAAGGGTATTTCACTTATATGATGACGGAAACAAATACAGAACATCACAAAAAAATCTGCTTCTTGTAACCCGTTAGCTCTGCGAACACCAGGGCAACAGAAAGCAACCTCTTTTCTCGCCTCTTATGAGAAAGCCAAGGGAGTATTCTGCAGGGCCATGGCCCACCGGCTCCCACACGGGGCCGGGTCTCTTGGGAAGACCGAAAACTATGATTATTACGTTAAACCTCAATCAAACAAACAACCAAACAAACAAAATTGGTCTGTTCACATGAACATCCAAACTTTAAACTAACAAGGGAAAGTGACTCTTCATTTTTTAAAACTATTGAACAGAATATTGAAAAAATACTTGGCAGCAATGCTGCCAAAGAGCTCGCCTGTTCCACCAATGAAAGGGAATGCATTCCTTTTTCCGTAAAGGTAAATATGCAAAATAATTTAATATCTATGCATAAAGCCTGCTAAGAGTAATTAATATGCATGTAATTAGCTGTACTGATAATGACCGTCTCCCCCCCATGTTGTGTGACATTTGCCCAAAATTTCAGGACAATTGAGCTATTCAATTTGGAGTTATGGTGTTTAACACAAATTTAATTAAAAAGTTTGTTAAAATAATGAATATGCATATAATTAGCTGAACAGACAATATTCCTCTCCTCTCATAATGTGGAACATTTTACAAAAATTTTAGGAAAAATCGGGCTATTCAATTTTGAATTATGGTGTATAACGCAAATTTAATTAAAAAGCTTGTTAAAATAATTAATATGCATATAATTAGCTGAACAGACAATATCGCTCTCCTCTCATGTTGTGAAACATTTACCAAAAATTGTAAGGAAAATTGGTCCATTCAATTTGGGTATATAGTGGTTAACACAAATTGTCCACAATATTGAAAAAAACAATATCCCCTAATTAGTAATTAGCATTATTAATATTCACAGAATTCCATATAATTTAAATGGTGTCTTGCTTTCCAGTCAGGCAAACTGTGTATAAAATTTCAGAAAAATTCCCTCAATACATTTTATTATAGAAGCCTTTACATCGCTGATGTCGACGCCGATGCCAAGGGTATGACATAAGCTCTCCTTACTTCGTACAGGCGAGCTAAAAAACCATTTGTGACATTAGATTTTCTACAAAAATTCAAGTCGCAGAAGCAGTTACAATTTCCTTCTGCACATGGAAATCAGCCAAAAAGCTACCGGCTCGCCAGTGAACACAGCTCCCATAGATAAGCTTACTCACATAGTATTAAGATTAGAGGTCTAAACATTTCATAACAGTTTGTGTTGACTTGTTGTAGGAAAAAAGATTGGGTCACAACCTGAGCAGCAGTAAATACATGTACAACTATTGACATAATAATTAATAACACTTGACTTTGTTCATAAAGATGTTTATGAATGTTAAATTAAAAAACAATAAAAATATGTTGACAAAATACTGAATGGTTGTCTAGATAAAAATGTATACTACATATTATACCAATGTGAGACTATAGATATACACAAACAAACGGAGAACTGTGTTATATGAAGCAATAATTCTAAACAGTGGCCATACAAATCATATTGTTTGTTTTATTAGGGTATAAGCACTCCTGGAAATCCTGCGACCATGCAAACCACAGTTGAGTGAAATCCTATATCTGGTAAGAAATAAAAAAAAAAAAAAAAATTTAACTTCAATTTTTTCACAAGACCCACTTTAATGTGGATGTCAAACAAAATAAAGTTGAATTTATCCCATCTGAGTTCAACCTAACGTAAATGATGTTTAAGATTGTTTTGGAACTGTATTTGCTGTATGTAGAATCTGGTGAGAAATTTTCAACCTGAAAATTATTGACAGCAAGAAAGTTAAAATTTTTTCCAGGGGTGGGTATAACTCTTAATTAAAGGTTATTTCACACATGACCGCATGCAAGCCCAATGGGTGAAGAAACCATCCCCAACACCAAAGACAGCACAGGAACAATACAGGACAAAAACAGGATGCAATAGATTCACATCAAAAATTGATTGGGTTCATATTGCCCCTTAGCTTTGAGAGGACCAGGGCAACATGAAGCTCCCTCCCATCACTCCACCATACAAATCAGAGGAACATTACATGTAAGTAGGCACATGTATTAAAGCTGACCTAGAAACAGGCCATTGATGTTTTCCCTTCTCGGTAGTCTTAATTCAGTTGACTGTTTGTTGTTTTTTTTGTTCGATCGGTGTTCAAGCTCGTACTCAAGGGCATTTCACTCATATGACACTCACTAGGTTGTCCACTTTACATGACTAATTATGATGGCTAACCGAGAGAAAACCTCTAAAAAACCACCACCATGATTGTTTGTTTGATTGGTATTCAACGTCTTACTTAGGGGTATTACACTTATTATCTGATGATGGTTTGTCCCCCCCCCCCCCCCCCCTGCAATCGCCGCAGCCACAATATGTGACTGTTTATATACCTGATGGTGGAAAGGCAGACTCAATCTGATGAACGGGTAAATCGAAGCAGGTTCAGTTTAGGAAGTGCACTTAAACCACAAAGCCACGGCAGCGGGCACCACCGTGATTGACTGAGCCTCATCATACAATGCCATCACATTTTATTTATTTTACAGATTAACAGCAATTACCTCCAATATGAAAGCCACTCTGAACATAAAAATAAAATGCTAAGCAGTGACGTGGCAAAGTGGCCTAATTGTACAGGTGAGAAAGCCTCCATTCTTCTTATTCTCGACTTGGGTGAGGACAAAGAGAGTGTGAGTGCTCACTGTTCTCCTGTTGAGAGGCCTGTAGTTACATGTATGTAGATATGTAGAGACACTTTGACTAACCTTGGAAATTAAAACACTGTCCTTAGTCATAGGAACACAAAATTAAATGTGTCAGTCTTCCAGTGAACACTGAACACCCAATGATCCAAACAACTTTTGGACGTAATAAAACCCAATGCTTGTCTTTCTAATCCAACTGAGTTATAACTGAATATGGATGTACATGCAATACACGTTTGATGCATTCCCTTTCCACTACTACATTGTACATGTAGCACATACGATAACTAACAGGGTTTTCATCACATCGTATTATCAAAACATCAACTCAACATTCACCTTTACGACTTCGGTCAACCGTCATACATGTACGTATGAACAATGTAAGAGCATTAGTCTTATATGAACACATTGGCTGGAATGCCTGTTGAGCTAAACCAACACTGTTTAGGGCTATATAAAAATGACCACTTAAAATATTTGGCACAGAAAAAAATTTGTATGTTTGTTTGATTGGGGTTTAACGTCATACTCAAGCTCTTAATTTGAATAAAATATTAAATTTGGCCCCACAATAGTCACTATCCATTAATTTGAAGGAGAACCCCTCTTTTTATTTTCCAAACCTTATACCCATGCACCATAAGCTTTCGAGATGCGATTAGGAATAAGTATGATATGGAGCACTGATACCGTATAAAATTTATTTTGTTTGTTTGATTGGGGTATAACATCATACTCAAGGCTATTTCACTTATATGACGACGTGCCAGCCCAATGGGTGAAGGAAACCCCCCCCTCGACACCTCTGGCAACAAACAACCAGGATGGGACAAATATAGGATGACAACAACAGGACGCAATACAGACCACAAACAGATCGGCTTCCTGTTCCCCTTTAGCTCTGAGAGCTCTAGGGCAACATGTAACTCCCTCCAACCACCTGCGGCACAGAATAGAAGGTTCATTAAATCTTACACAAACATTAAACGAAACCTTTACCATGATTGATTGGTGTTTTATGCCGTGCTTAAGGGTATTTCACTTAAATGACAGCCACTTTACCATATATATTTAATGATTTACTGGTGACTACTGCTGTACTCCAGGGTTTTTACATTAGTATTAATGATGTATAACAACAGTATAAAACAGCCATACTAAAACAGCTATAAAATCTAAAGTGTTCCATATGTTAAAAAATTGATGTTCTTTCATAGTAAAGTATATAAATGATAACATGGTTGACTATAGGGAGTACATGATTGGCTGTGTAGGTACATTCTACCCTTTGATAGAGCAGTGTCTCCTACTTAGAAGTCTTCACATCTGGTGAAGACACTAGACTTTTAGCTTCACTTTGTTGGGAATCCCATTTACAAGCAGAAGCAAGCATGTTTTGTTCTGGAGAATGGAAGGAATGGGGTCTTCTAAAACTAATTTTAGGACTAATTCATTGAATGATTGGTGCTTAATGGTAGTTCCGTTAAATGACAGCAGTGTAATCCAACAATAATTCACACTACATTGTAGCACGAAGTGTTTCCAAAATGTTGGAAAGTTCATTTTCCTCCAGTGCTAAGTAAAGACAGCATTGGTCAAAAAAACTGCTCTTAGCTAGAGGGCCTTATTTTAGGAGGACCAATAAATAGGTCTCCTGATTTGTTTGCCGTATTTGTCTTAATTTGCATTTTGCCACTGATATTGACAAATTCTGTCAATCCAATCATCAATGAAGTTTGTATTAAAAGGCAAAATTGCTTAATCTTTCATAAATGCACCTTTATGTATTTAAAATATCAGGCAAACGCCAATGTTAGGTTATCTGACCAAATATTTTAGGACTGGTTTTAGGGTTATGCCAGAAAAGATTAAAGCACAGGCCTGTACAAGCAGTTGTCATACCAGTGTTAAATAAACATCATCTTTAGTGATAAAGGATAATAAGGCAAAAATTAATTGCACCTGTATATATGCCACTCTCTGTTGTTAATTAAGGAACAAAAAAAATGAATACATGTAAAAAGAACAGCAGCATTTACCTGGGCACTTGCTAAGTGCTGAATATGCTACATATAAGTCTCTCTTCACTTAAGCAAATTTCTGCACAGTAGTAACAAAAATGTGTTCTTTATTTTATCTTTTTTTCTTTTGTGGTAATATTAATATTAGAGTTGACCATCAGATCCAAGTGATACACAACTCCTACATTTAAAAAGCAGTAAATATATTACTGTAATAGGCTCAAACTGTTGACATCTTATAGGGACAATATGCAGATGTCTGCAAACAGTGTTGTTTATGAAATTACAGAAGAACCAGTTAGGTAAACAACAAAAGAAAAGAGTAATTAATCAAACGTGAATTCCAAACATTCTTGTAAAGAATAGTTTATTTATATATATAAGTACAATGTACAGCCTACAGTACCTACTTGTTCTGTTATATACTGTAACATAGATGTACATGTGGTGTTTGACACTGGGGAAAACTTGACAGCAGTACACTGACCTGGCAGAGTGTCCACAAGATCATGTGACATAGTGAACCAATAGGATCTGACCGTTTTTTAAACCTACTTAATTTAACCTTCTTTCAAGTATATGGTTGATTTATATGATTTTATGCTTAGCTGTATATTATTTTTTTTTTCATGTTTGACTGCAATTAGCAGCCACCTGATTGATTGATTGATTGATTGATTGATTGATTGATTGATTGATGTTTTGTGCTGTGCTCAAGTCAGAGTATTTTACTGTAAATATATGATGAGGGCGATGTATTCCAACAATAATTGACACTAGCCCAACCATATGACCAAGATGTGAAGTGTTTTCATAATGTTGGAAAATTAATCTTCCTCCAGTGCTTAGTAAAGACAGCATTGCTACTCTTCAAACAAACTGCCCTTAGCCAGTGGGTGGTAGTCCCCTGAGATGTATCTCCCTATAAGCTTTCCATTGTCATTAAGTACGGCACAGACAAACTTTTCAGAGAGATTCTGGTCAAATAGACGTATATGGTGAAGACAATTTTCATTTCTGTTTTCTCCATTTATGAATGATAAATCCATGGAACAAAACAATCAAATTAGTTAGGCTTCATGAACACAGAAAACTAATAATTCAAGTACTACTTACAGAATTACATTGGGCTGCGGTTACAAATGTTGTTAAGCAGTGCTTAATCTACATATGCATTGACATTCCGTTAGCAGCAAAGTATCCTTAACGTAATTGGGTTACACTTGTGTGAATGATAAATTTCATTTTATTTTTTTTATTAGTTATGAAAGCATCAGTATAATAGACATCGATTATCCTAATTGAAAAACGAGTCGTCTGTCCTTCAACGGGAAAAAAAAAGAATTATAAGCTAATATATGTACTCAAATACATGTACACCTGGGACACTTATTTACTGCTCACACTGGAAAATAAACTTAACACTTTATAACGTCACCAGCAGCCATAGTAAAAGCTCAGACTAAGCGTGTGTGTGCTCTGTCTCCCGGGCTCCATAATTAAAATTTTTGAAATCAAAATATTTTACAAAACAAGAGAAGATGGCATAATTTGATTTGAACTTTCATAGTTAACATCAATATCCAACCCTTCCGATATCATACATGTAACAGTGCACACGCAACATGAATAGTGAGCTTTTTGTGTCAAATTAAAATCCTGGGACTGACAATAACCTTTTAATGTAAGTATGAGTTGACATTAAACCCAATCAAAGAAACCATAGACCTGTGGTTCAACGGGAGTGCTCAGTCTGCATGTGAAGTTCTTCTAAAATCTATATGTATTCTGTAACGTTACCTATTTGTCAGCAGTTTAGGGAACACAGTCTGGTCTTAATCGGTAAGCTTTATGTTACATAGTCTTACAGCGGACAAACCTCTACATCAGTCAAAGCAGGCCAGGAAATCTCTGCAGTATTATTCCCTAGTCCTAAACATATGCTATCTCTGCCAAAAGCAAGCACTTACATAACTTTACTTTCTGACTCACAAACAGATCATAAAGACTTAAGTTGGCAAACAGTGAAACAAACACACCTCAAATACATTCATGAATTATTTTGCCATGAGGGTGCAATGTTCTTACATAACGATGTATAAATTATTTCACAAAACTTAAAGAAGTATCAATAACAAGTGTAATAATGTTTCTTTATGTCGTTAACAGGGACTTATTTCTTAACCAGTTACCACATCCAGCATTCAGTTTGTATTTATGCTTTAAGCCCATTAAGGTAAATGATTGTACAACATTTCCTCCCAGGACATTTGCTCCACTCTGTCTACCTTAGTTTCAGGCAAATATCCTATTGAAGTGTTATAGAGGATATCCTGGAGTAAAAGCTGTTCTATGGGAGGGGTTGGCAATCTCCCAAAGGGGAAAATGCCCTACTGAGATGAAATCGAGATGGGTGGGTGGGGTGGAATGGGGTCTGATATTGAGCGACAGTTACACGTACCTTTCATCTTATTATTCATGTACTGGTACTACGTATGAGAGATATAAGTACATGCTCTTAGTCAAATCTTCTTCATTCTGAACAAGCTTAAAATATGATTTAGCCTAATGGCATGCCTCATTTCATCAAATGACAGATGTACAGGTCTTTCATCTCATTATTTATGTGCATATATGTTTGTGTATAAAAGCAACACGTGCTTAGTCAATTCTTCTTCATTGGGTTAGAATAAACTAAAAATTCAATTTTGCCTAATGTCATCCCCAGAATTTGGTTATAATAAATGCTTTTCTGCAGGAATCTCTATTTAATAATTTTACAGTACAAAGTAAAGAGAGCATGACTATGCTGACAGATTACAGATGTGCTGCCTTCAACATTCCAAACTTACCAGCTTATTACAAACATGTTGAAAATTATAAGCATCTACTATGTGTTAATACCCAGTTCAATATGTTCTCAATATCTCATTGCCCTGATAAAATACCACAGTAAATTTCCAAAATGCTTGTAGGTTTCTTTCGCCTTCTTTTAATTCATATGTAGGGCACTGCTCCCTTCTCCAGCTGAACTTGGCTGAGGTAATCACTAACATTGTTTCACACAATGTGTCACCTGGAGAAACACTAACAGTGTGCAATAAACAATGACAAGATATACAAAAGACATGGTAAAATAAATCTTGAACTATGTAGTTAACAGTGTTTGATGCCATAACATATTGATTCAATGCAAACATTTAATAGCTCATTTAGCAGAGGGCAGCATCGATTAAAATTAACCTTTTTGACATTGTGTTGTAAAGATCTTTATGATTAAGTCAAAAAAATTACATCAACTGAATTGAAAGAGGTTCTCTGTTTGTTTGTTTGTTTGTTTGATTGGTGTTTAACATCATACTCAAGGGTATTTCACTTAGATGATGACGGATTGTCCACTTCATACTGTACACAGCCTTATTAGGGTGGAAAACCGAGAGGAAACCTCGTAAAAACCACCCCTGTGATTGCTGGAGCCACAACATGTGACTCGCTCATATACCTGATGGTCGACAGGCCACCGGTGAACGGTAAATCGAAGCAGGTTCAGTTTAGGAAGCGCACTCGCTAACACTAAGCCACGGCCCACAGGTTCTCTGTCATCATAACACTGTCTAAAGCAGTGGCAGGGTGGTGATAAGATGAGGCAGCAGTTGGTTAACCACCGGGTGATAGGCATTCTGCAGCCGAAAATTTCCGAAAATTATTTTCTTTTTTTTCACAAAACAAAAAACATTAGGAAAGGAGAGTAAGGGGGGTAACAGAATAGCATGGTCCTCTACCCTCAAGGGCTGTAACAATGCTACAATTAATGATTTATAACAAAATTAAATTCACCCATAGATCAATATCCATAAGGTATTGGTCAGTGTCCAATTTTTTTTTACCTTGTAACAAAATCTTTTTAGACACAGTCTGGTCATAATTGGGAATTGTAAAATTCTCCCTGTTCACTCAAGTGTTTCAGTGTGATTAATTTGAAAAGAGTGCCTGAATGGCAATTTATAATGATTTGTTTGTATTTATTATCTATTTGAAAATAGATGTACAAAGGCATGTGCTATAAAATGACTATACCAGGATCTACATATATTATAGGCAACAGTGAATGTGTTGCACATGGCTCGAAAAGTAGGGAATACAGGAATGTCATTGCCGGGAAAGTTACGACTCTTGCGGGAAATTTCTATATCATTGAAAGTTAAAGAGGAGGATGAGATTCAAAGATGTTGCTATACGGAACTAAAACTTTACAACCTTTATAAGCCTGCTACAACTGTTCGGCATATACATGTGGCAGCCATAGCCTAGTTCCGCGTATCACAGCATGTGCCACTGCGGGCAAAAATCCAAATTTCGATTAGCCAATGAAAAACAAGATGTTCTCTTGTTCTCCGCGCTTCTGCTCTATAGCCCTACAGACGCACTGGCGAGATATAGTTTTGACAATATAATCATTATCATACGCGTATTCGTTGTACTATGTATTTTCCTTGTCATTGATATCTAGATGAATTTCTTTTTCTTATTTTTTACAAATAATGTTGGCACTGTTAAACAGGATTTATTTTCTTATTAAATATAAATGTCATATTTAATTACCTATGAACTATTGGTCAGGCGAAAGCACATGTCTGCGAGCGCCGAGCGGGGTCATCTTTGTTTTTTTTAACTGTTTGTGTAACGGACGCAAGTCTTCCGATCGTTGAGAATCAATGAGCTATGACCTTTAGTATGAAGCTAAGCCAGGCAGTAAGTAAGAAAGCAACAAAATTATGCAGCAAATAGTTTGATGGTCTTATAAACGGTCATATTTGAATAAATTGCACGTTACCAATCATGTGAACTATGGGTCGTTCAAAGGAGTTTTATCGTTGCCCAACGAGTGGGCACGGTTTAAGTTCATTGAGCATAAGCATGTTTTCGTACGATACGGCAAACTAAACAAGAGAAAACGGAATTTAAGTAGCAAACGTAAACTTTTTATTTATTTGATTGGTATTTAACGTCCTACCAAAGGGTATTTCACTTATATGACGACGGACACATATACAGAACATTACAAGCAAATCTGCTGCCCGTTACCCTTTAGCTCTGCGAACACCAGGGCAACAGAAAACAACCTCTTTTTTCGCCTCTTACGATCGACCGAGGAAGCCGAGGGAGTATTCTGCTGGGCCATGGCCCACCCGCTCCCTCACGGGGCCTTCTTAATTAGCAGAAAACCAGAAATGATCTAATAAATCTATACTCAACATGAGCAGCATTGGTTGTTCTCTTAACTTTGTGGGTTCAAGTTCATAGAAAATTTACTTTAGCCTGTTACATGTGGAATGTTCAGAAAAGAAAATTGTAACAAAACTCTAAAATGTTATAATAATATTATAATCGATAATTTTTTTCGAAATTGAATTTACATGTAAAGAACAAAATTTTAGTCTACATAAATGTTACGCCTTGTGTGTTAGCCTGAATTACAATCAGTAAGCATTTTTTATTTATTTTAAATTCTTAAGTCTGTAAATCAGAACGTAGCTTGATTGATTGGGGTTGAATGAAACAATGTATTAGCTTTAATACTCAAGTTCCCTTGCGGTCTCAAATGTGAGCCGCACATCAATGGTCATTGGAAGAACAGTGGTCCTACATGTTAACCACTGATATACAGACTCCGAAGAAACAGTGTGAACATCATGTGCATTGTGTTATATTATGTTGTAGAATCTGATCATAGCATGGTATATTCACACCTTATTTGCTACAGTATACAAGTGTTTACTCACCATCATCTGCATGAGGTGGCCGGGCAGGGTTAGGCACATTCATTCGACGACAAATCACAAGAACCACCAGAGTCGCCAGGAATATTAACCCGCTTAAAGCTCCAATCAAGGCAAATGCCACTTTACGCCAGTGCTGACTCTCCTTTGACTCAGACACAGCGATATTAGAACGGCCTTCACTGTATATGGTAACATGCACCTCAGTTTTTTTCGGCTGTATCTTTGGATCAGTTAGTTGGTCTTTACTGGTATTATCGCTATGTTGGTGAAAGAACTCGAACTCCTTAAATGGTCCACAGACTGTGTCTGACAAAATAGTACATGGCTTCCTCACGACATCGTTGTTGGAACAAAACGAACATGGTAAACATATGTTTTTGGCATCAGAAAAATACTGACCTCCCGTACAGTTCTCAACAAGAGTTTTATCTCCGTTGGTCAGAACTGCCACGGTGAAAATCCAACCAAAAATCAGTAACATGGAGAAGTGTTTCATCTTTATCTTAGTGGAAGGTTGATCTACATGTATACCCTGGTAGCAAGAACACACATGTATATAATTATGTGTAATTCTGTCTCGTACAGTGGTAAATCTTAAAAATAATACAGGTAGAATAGATGTCTTGATCACTAAGGCCACTCTGTAAAGCTCATTTCCTGTGATCTCATGATGGCTCAGTTACCTGTAGGCTTGCTCTTTCTAACATCTCTTATGTGTCAACCACATATAACCTGCAAGCAAAGAGAAAGGTATTTACAGCACTGTTCTTTTCTAATTAATATATATATGTATCAATGAGTTGGGTTACTAATAGTAAAATATGATTCAGTTATATAGTAACTTACTATATAACTGAATCATATTTTTGTTGTATTACATGTGTTAAGTTCAGCCTGTTTCAAAAAAAGGGATTGAAACAAGGTAATTCCCTCTTAACATCTGATAATGAGTGTTGGTTTGTTTCATTTGGGTTTAAAGTCGTACTCAAGGGTATTTCACTTATATGACGACATATTGTTCACTTCAAACTAATCCTTGTAAAAACCACCCCGTGATTGCCAGAGCCACAATGTGTGACTTACTTATATACCCGAGGGTTGACAGATGGACTCAATCCTGTGAACTGTAAATCAAATTAGGATTAGTAAGCGCACTTGCTACCACTTAGTCACAACCCTTGAACCCCTGGCACAATAATGAGTGAGTTCCCCATGTTTAAAAACATTCTCTTATTTAACACCTGAAAATGCTTACCTTAAATCACCTTTAAACAAAACTGATCAGAATTGAAATGTACACTCATTACTGGATTGCATGATTATTTTGTTCTGAATATCATGACCAAGGGTTATGACTCTTCTGAGGGTAGGCTACATGTTTCTTTCTCATTTGTGGATAACACCCTGTTTAACTGATGAATGGAGGTAAGGATTTTTACACTGACTATATGGTATCTTAGCATTGGCTTCATCTGAAAGGACAGCATTTTGGGATATTTTTAGGGAATCAAAATCTGTTAAATCATTGACTAACAAGATCTCACGTGTATAATGTGAAGGGAGGCCAGCTATACTGTCAATATAAAGCCTACGAGACATAGGACAGATACTTGGATCTAAAGGCAGGAAGTCAAGGCCCATATAACACCACTCAGTGGTATCTGCAAATCCGTACAAACAGATTGTTTGTTTGTTTGTGTGATTGGTGTTTAACGTCGTACTCAAGGGTATTTCACTTGTATGACGACGGACTCAAATACAG
>JARFOD010118004.1:0-14797 GCA_031763545.1 Mopalia muscosa | reverse complement strand
CAGGTATCTAGTGAAAGAAAGTGCAAGTTATAGAGTGGCATTGGGAGCCTTGTAAACAAATTAGATCTGAATTTTGGTACATTTTGAGTGCTTAACTAAACTATTAAGTTAAAATAGTATATGAATTTTGGTAATGCTCCAGTGTTTTATTAAAATCTTAATTTAAAATATTTGTATATGAATTTTGGTATGTTGTGAGTGTTACTAAAATCTTAACTTGAAATAAACTCTGAAAACTAAATAATTTGACTCTTATGAAGAACAGGGACACAGCCTAACCTAAACTTCATGGATTGACAGATGTTACTGCAGTTCTTAGCAACAATAACAGTATGTAAAGCATTTTACACTGATGGAAAAATAACGTTCCTACAGCACTTAGTTTGTTTTGACTGGTGTTTAAGGTAGATTTGTTTGTTTGTTCCATTGGTGTTTAACGTTGTACTTAAGAGTATTTCACTTATATGATGACGGATTGTCCACTTCACAACTGTTCCTTGCCTTATTATGGTGGAAAACCAAGAGGAATTAAACCTGGTAAAAAACACCCCCAGGATTGTCGGAGACTCATCATGTGACTTACTCATATACCTTATGGTCGACAGATGGACTCGATTCCATGAACGGTAAATTGGAGTAGGATTAGGAAGTGCACATGCTACCACTAAGCCACGACAGCGGGCTGTGTTTAGTGTAGATTGTTTGTTTGTTTTATTGGGGTTTTAACATCATACTGTGTTTAGTGTAAAACCTAAGGGTATTTCACTTCCATGTATCATGATGATGGCCATTAAACTTTACTTCATCATGAAACATGAATCATGAGTGAAGAGAATTTACCTGATAATGAAGGACTACTACGTGGTGATTTATCTGAGGATGTTGTAGAACCATTCCTGAAGGTGGGTGAATTCCGCACCCTTGAGGGTGTGGATTGTATAATCTCCCCATTCAATGCTAATGGTAGCGAGATCACAGGAAGAGTCTTGGAGCGCAATAACTCTTTTCCCTTTAAGCTGGAAATACAAGAAAACAAAATTTTCACAAATTAAATGATAGCGTAATGGATTTTTTTTTAACGAAAATACAAAAACATGTCATAGCAAGAAAACCTGTCACAAAATGTGTTCATTTACAAACTTGATTCATGCCATTGGAAACCTGTATGAGAGCATTAATTTAATACAAATTATACAATATGCCAAAGATAGGCACAAGTTACTATAAAACAAACAAAAGATCATACAAATATAACTACAACTACCCATAACATAGCTAATATGTCTGAGTAAAAAAACAAGGTTTATTTCAACTTTATTAAACTATGCCATGATCATATTCACAGTGTATAAGGGGACAAAACTCCGTGGCCATCAACTGAATGAGAAAGTCTGGGTTACTGTCCATACTTTAGTTTGCCAGCCAGCATCAATTAGCAATTGGTGTCATGTAATGCTACTCAATGATATAGAAATTTGTAGAAGCCTAATTATCAGAGACCAGACATCTTTCTGCATCAGGGATCAATTTCTACAATCACCACTCCAGTATCGCAATTAAATTGATATTCAGAATTATATAACATTACATCAGTTTGATGACAATCTATAATATTAGAATTCTGAATATATCTGCAAATTATTTTAATTGGAACGAATTGGCCCAGTGTGTTAACAGTTATAGTTGGAAGAGACATCATCTACCCCCTGTCTAGCCATAGAACAAATAAATTTCAGCAAAAAAGCTTACTACCCACACACATTTCCAATAACTTTCAAATATCACAGGCATAGAAGTGGCGAGCAAATCTAAAACAAATGAACCACCCTCTAGGCTTGAACCAAAATACAATTTTTTTTAAATTAAAACTGACACAAAATGAAAGTTCCTACAATAATAGTGGATTGAAATCAAGATAGAGAGGCCTGTGACAGAATCTTAGAAGACTGGAAATACAATTTTTGGATATACAGTATGTTTTAAAACTATATCCATCTATTTCAGATGTGTTTGGTTAAAAGTGATTGTAGTTAAATCAGAAGCATGTTGTAGAACTGAACCTAGTAACCACACTTCAATCACAGAATCAAACGAAAATTTATTTACTTCCTATACATTTATAGAACCTAAAATGTATGGTGGAATATCTTTACAGTGTTTCATTTTCCCAGACATTGCTTGAAGAAATACTTCTACAGATGTTTTGGTAGAGACATACAGTGGGATTTATATTTATGGCAGTCTTATACATGTATGTAGCTATCAGTATCTACATAAGAATAGATATATTGTATCACAAAAATGTTATATTGATCTACATGGCCAGTTAGGACAACCATACTTTGTTTGGTGGAGTGCTGATTGTAGAGGTCAGGTAATCAGTATTACGTGGCCTTAACAATCAATGGATGAATTTCCTGTCTGCTGGTACCACTATGCCCATTGTTATTAGACATAATTTATATCTTTAGCAGGCAAGTCAGTTTAGATTCTATCGCTATACATATACATTTTTTTCATACAGGTCTGTGCAGGGGTAGAAATTTATAAACATTTTCTGGACATTTTCTCCTCCAAAAACTTTAAACTGTTCTGCAAAGTTTCCAGGAATTAAACATTGTTTGAAGGACAAACTTAACCAACTTACTAAGAAAATATTGTCAACATATATTTTGAACAAAACTGAACGAAGCAGGATTTTCTGAAATCAATCCCTATTGCTTACATGTCTCGTAATGTCTGTTTAAACATATTTTCTCATACTCTTTAATAGTGATTCATAGTCGTACTAAATGAATACCTAGACTTACCCTAATATAAACTTTCAAATGAACCTATCCTTTCCCAGAGACGTTTCTCTAGTTTATACAGCGAGTCACACAAGGTGGCTTAAGCATTATCATGGGTGCTTTTGACAAGGTTTCCTCTCGGTGGTCTTCTGTGTTGAAGCAAAGGACAGTATAAAATGGACAAACCATCATCCAACATGAAATACCCTTGGTTATGATGTTAAACTCTTATCAAACACAAAACTGGAAACAAATCTAGTTTATACTTACAGTGTTGATTTGTGGTTATTGGTTATTGATTATTGCGGCCTCCTATTTGGCTATTGTGGCAGAATTGGCTGTTGTCACAGAACACTATTGCAAAACTACTTCAATACCTTGCAGAGTTTTGAAATTATGGGTGCATTGGGGCACCCAGAATTCGCCTTGTGCATCCAATATTAAAATATGCATGCAAGCTGTGCACCCCAAAAATTATAAAATCAAAATTTATTTGCTGTCATTCAGTGGTGTTATCAAATTAACAATCTAGTATCGATGGATTATCTGACATTTTAACAGAAAGGAAGTTTATCAGAAAGCAAACATTTCTGTTCAATCGTGTTCATATTCTGAAAGATAATTAATCAATTACCTGTAAATTAGCTCATTCGTCATGTTTCCTTGATACTAGCTATATTGTTGATTTCGTGTGCACCAAATTCAAAATTGTGGGTTGTTGAATGCACCCCAATTTTTTTCCCTGAAATTCTACCTCTGTCTTGGATACTATAAGCATGGTTTTGTAAACAGTAAATAAAAAGAAAATTCCTTTTGAAGCATCAAAATATCATTAATATAGACTATCAAATTTGATCTCAATTAGTTCAAGAACTCTGAAGCACAGTTATCATACACCATTTTATAACGACTGTCTTTAAATTAAGCATTTGAAAGAACTGTGAAAATAGTTTACATGTACTAAAAGACAGCATTCTTGAAACCTGTCGGCTTTGAAGCTATAAATAAACTAATTCATCAGCACACAAAAAATAATGCATTATTTCCATACGTTCGGACAGATAAATAGACTTTTTAGGACAGGGGATGGAGGTCTTCCCTGCTGGGGAGGTTCAATCTCTCCATTTAGGACAGGGGCTGGGAGTCTTCACTGTTGGAGAGATTCAATCTCTCCATTTAGGACAGGGGATGGAGGTCTCCCCTGCTGGGGAGGTTCAATCGCTCCATTTTTACAGTCCTCAGATCTTCCTACCGTCATAGTTGAACCATTGAACATAGTTGGACTGTCCGATAATTAGTGTCCAAAATATCAGTGAGGACTCGGACATGGTATTCACAACTCACTCTTTCATTTACTGCAATAAATCTATAATTTTGTGTAATCTAACACATTTGTGCCATTGTGAAATTACTCCTGAATTATAGGTAACTACGACGTTTATTGTGTGAGATAGATCTAAAGGGTTACATTTGTATATGTAACAAAATCAATAAAATAAATATAAGCCAATAAAAGAAAAATCTTTAAACTGCGGAGGATGTAAACAGTTTCTTTCATATCTCAAATTAAAAGATTACAATGCATAAACTACAGTGACAGTTTGATGAGGGTTTTGGGCGATTCACTTGATGACAGTACAATAGCCCAATAGATGAGGGGGGCCAGCCAATGAAAACAAAAGTCGCATTCTACTGGACATTTTGTTAAGCATTGTTAAGTGGTTGTCTACATAATTTGTTTGATTGATACAAGCATGAACAACGGCATCGCCATATTGGAACTCGAAATGCAAATGTATATGCGATTATTCCATTCGATTGACATATTTTTGTTAAGTATTTTTTGCTACTGTCCAGCTATTTACATGCTCAACGAAATCGTCCAGTCAAAAGTACTTATAAGGTTAGCCATAAACTACAGGAAATAAGACATCGTTCAACAGATGGCAACAGAAATGATCGACAGATTGGTGTTTTTGTTTTCATATTTGCAGTGTATTCCAACAACACTTCACTAGGTAATAGCACAGCTATTGAATGTCCAGCGGTTTGCTGTGTTGGGGAATTAATCTTCCGCCAGTTGAAAAAAAAAAACGAAGGCTTTACTCCAAACAAAAGTACCTGTAGCAATAGTTAGGTTGCTATAATTGTGAAGAAGCAGTTTTCCTGAAATCTGCACAAATACAAGCCCTTTAAACATAGCATGATAGTAATTAGTTCAGTAAACTTACCACGTCACTTAGCAGCAGTTTAACAAGGCAATATTAAACAACAAAGACAATTTTCTTTAGCAAAATAGGGATTAAAATAAACTTCCAGAACTCACCTGTCATCAGGACGTATCCTGAGTGAGTATCGTAACCTTTGAAACAAAGCTACAGGTTTAGAACTCTGTACAGATTCTTCACTAGACGTCTTGGACCAAGCTCCAAAACTGTATTGGAAGGACATGTTTACTTTCCCTTTCAGAGTTACACCTATTCAGTTCAGCGAACAACTACAGATGTTATAGCAATGTTTGTCAAACATACATAGGACATTTTTGTACAAGAAGCAAACATGGCCAGTCTTGACAACAAGTTCAGTATTTTCTATAATCAGTGTATAGTCTCATACATGTATCAACAAGTACACACTAAAGGGTTATATATCACGGTTTACAACAGCAAAAACTCTACACTTCACCAACAGATAACATAAAACAGCCACAAAAAACCTCATTTTCTGGAAGTATTGGCTGTATATTTTTTTACTAAATTGTCACAAATATATCCACTCGAAATTCCTCCACTGTAACTGTTTTTACACAGGTAAACACTGATGGGTAGGTAATAAAAGGTAAAACAATCCAAATCACCATGACTGAATATTTGTGTAGTTATGGAACAAGTACTGGATAGGGTGTTAATCTGACACAGATAAACACAGAGCTTTAGTCGGTCAAACTGTGATAGGTATTTAATATTATAAACTCACACCGATTGAAACTAGAAGTCTCTTATGTGACACTGTTGCTACCAGGAAGGATCACCTTTGTCCAGTAAAAGTCATTATAAAAGCTGTTATCACTTTGTGTCTAATGGTCTATAGATATCACACTTTCACTGTTTTCATACTAAATATCGGACATTTATACATGTAAATACATTCACAGGCTATTGAGTTAGACAAGGAAATTCACAAATAATTAACATCTTGTCACATGAATGCCTCATAGTCCATGGTCACCAGTATGTGAAGGTAAATTCTAATCAGGATATTTCAGATACTGTACTTCTGAACTTCTCTCATCTTACCCTCATCCATCAAATAGCCAATATTGTCATCCATCATGAATCAGAGCTCAATAATACAAAACCTTCCAAGACAGGTGATACAACACAATTTTAAATCAGTCTGCGATTTCCACTATAAAATCCTTATATATCCTATACTCCTGTGTGTAGAAAGTAACTTGTCAACAGAACCGAATAAAACTTCCAGGATTGTTTATAAAGACCATAAAAAAAAGTATGTCCACTATACAACTATTAAGATTTTAGTAATAGCAGGATGCCTGAACTACTCTTAAGTAGATAAAATGTAGACACAATATCCATGATAGATCGCGAGGATTAGCAAACTCTGATCTGACTGGTCATATCCAACAATAGTCCTCGGCCAGATACTCAATCACTCTGTGAAGATTTGCAATTTGAATAGTTAATCTGTATAGGGAAATGAAGTCTACCAGGAATATTAGGTAACTATGGATAAGAATTGATTACTTATCACTACATCCCCATTACCAGAATCATTATCTATGATAAATACCCTAAAACAATTGCTCTATTTTCTCTGGTTTTCTAGATAGAAATTTTCAGAATACCAGTAAATTAACAAACTTTTATTTTCACTAAAGCTATGTAAGCCAATATCACCAGCTTGATGTGGCCTAAAATATCTCCCCAACACTGGTAACAATTCTCCGGAGTAACTTCTCTGTTCTATTGTCATTCATATTTTTAGATGATTTTCTGTATTTCATCATGAATTCCACTCGTCACAAGAGCTGTACTGATTGACCACTCATATTGCTAATATGGATGCTTTGAAATTTCCACGAACATTCTCAAACCATTAATTGAAAGCCATTACATTGTAAATTGTAATAATTCTCTTCAGTTTCTGAGAGGCACCGCCAAAGTTTCTAAAGCATTTGTTAATCAATTCAAACCTCATATCACACTTTAGCTCATGCTAAAGATGTAATATAAGGCTGCCCAGGAGCTCTTTGAAATCATTGTTTTGCCGGTTTGCTGGTTTTTTTTAAAAGTTGTATTACAATTTGCTTCACACACATATGGTGCAAGCCCTGAGTGAATGAAACCACTCTTGACAATGACAAGATGGCAGTATCCGTGAAAGAGTACATCTGCAAAATTAAAAAGTTTCATTGTTTACTTTTTTTATTTAATTGGGTTTTTACACAGTAAGCTTACGTAAAGTTTTTTTTTAGGCTGAAAAAGACCCACAATGGACATCATGGACAGGATGCAATCATATCATGAAAAAAAAAATCAACAACAACAGCACACCATGGCAACAGGAATTTAGCTCCCAAACCGTTTCACTAAAACACTACACCATGAGTATGAAGTGTTCAGATAAGTATGTTCCTAAAGTGACTCAAATTTAGTACAAAGTATTATTAAGTCACACTTCTACAAACATCAATTGCAACAGTATTTTGTTCTGTAAAACGAAACCATTCACAGAACTATATCCCTTAGATGATGTCATGAAAATTCAATACAAAATGCTGTAATGGCTTTATAGATAAGTTGATTGTTAAATAAAATATATCTGTCACGTGGCATCATTAAAATTCTAAAACATCCTTATTTTAATGAAACACTTCCTTCATATCTGTGTTAACTCGGTGCATTCCTAGCAGTTAGACTTCATATGAATCAGAAGTGCTGGGAATACAGGAAACGTAATGACCACAAAAACAGGAAATAAAACTGCGTCAATTATATCTCAGATAAGAATCCAATTTCTCTGTTTGTTTGAGGGCTTAGTTGATTTGTTTGTTTGTTTTATTGGGGTTGAATGTCGTACTCAAGGGTATCTCACTTATATGACGATGGATTGTCCACTTCACACTGCACCTAGCCTTATTACAGTGGAAAACCGGGAGGAAACCTAGTAAAAACCACCCCCGCGATTGTCGGAGCCACAAGAGTGTTAAGTTGAGATTTTACACCCTACTCAACAATATGTTTAATCATGTGGCCTCATGCCTACATAATGGGTGAAGGAACCCACCCAAATCATTATCAGCAATACACAACACGGATTTGCAAGACAGTTACAGGATTCAAGACAAGAAGGCTATCAAAGATCAGTTTTGTGTTTTGTGTTGTCCATTTAGCTCTTAGAGAACCCCCCTCCACTCACTACATTGTAATAAAAGTGGTTTGTTGGCTTCATAAAGGTTAGTTTAAGATTACTCATATGGTGAAGTAAAACTATGACACCATGAACAGATTTGCTTTGTGTTGCCCCTTAAATCGGAGCGCCTAAGGGCAACGTGAAGCTCCTCTAGCCACATCTTAATAAAAAAGGAAAATTAATCCTACTTTATTTATTAGAAAGACAGGGGATTGGTTGGGGTAGCCAGCTGCTGGCAGGTCATTCAGTGTTAGACTGTGGAGTACTAGGTTTGATTCCTCATACAGTCTCATAATGGCCCAGGCTGCAAGTTAACATATTATATTCTAAATCTGAAGAGAAGGTTATGACCATTCAAATGGTATATAAAGTATTGATAAATATGTAACAAACAATAAACTATTACACGCATTTAGTATGGGTCTGGAATACATCAAACTACAAAATTGTATTTCAGAGATATAGAAATTAACAAATGGATATAACCATCACAGAGAATGAGTGTTACAAGTGGTCCAATACAGAGAGAAGTTTTACCCAAAATACTTGTCCTATAGATTTTTGTTTCTCTTGTATGATATACTGAGAGGGGTAGACATTTTAAGTACAAAATTGTGATATTTAACATCTAGCCATTCTTTTTTTAATATAAGATATTAATATCATTGGCAATAAGTTTAATCATTAACAAATTTAACTGGAACAAAACCCCATGGATTAGATCAACCCATGATATATTAAAATGTCCCATGTGGCAAAAATTTTAACTGTCATGTAAAGTATTGTGCAACCTATTGGAGTATGCACTGATCATGTGGGTCTGACTCATACACTAACATATATCATATAAGCCTGGAATGTGCGTATACAGCCTTCAGTAACCTCTACATAACTAGATATGTTGATTGAGAATGTTATGATATTGATCCTGACAATTGAACACAGATCTAGACTACTTGATTCTGTCTTAACCATACATCATCTCTGGAAGAGCCATGTCGATAAGTCTTACACCATTCAATAATGTACCCGTTGAGCTTCCTGGTGACCGATATAAGCTTCCGTTAGTACTTCAGCTATCATATCTGCTTGATTGATTGATTGGTGTTTTATGCCGTGCTTAATGGTATATCACATATGATGGTGGTACATGTATTCAACAATAATTGACACTAGCAAAACCAAGATGTGTACCATTTTCATAATGTTGGAAAGTTAATTTTCCTCAATGTAAACTCAGAATTGCTACTCTTCGAACTGTCCTTAGCCAAAGGACACAATCATATATGAGATTCGTAGTGTACTATAATACATTAGTATCTTAAGAACAATTATTCAATAGTACATATTAATGCACAAATTATTTGCACATTTATGAAATATAACCTCCAGACCGTATTTAGTATAGTGTTCTATTAAAGATTAAATATGATACAATAGAACAGAGATTTTGTCTCACAGAATTTTATCCAGCATTTCACCAATTTATTTTCAGATCAACTGAATATTTTTCAGCATGCAAAGGTTACCATATTTGAGCACATAATTTAGTGGAATGCAATCCCATTCATAGTTTGGTCTGTATGCAGCTGCATGTAAAGTTAAATGTTAATAATTAATTTGATTTCAACATTACAAAAAGGTTTTAATATTGTAAAATTATGCAATATCGACAAAATGTTTTTTTCAAAATTTTACATAAAGCCATCTGCCATGTTAACATCAAAAATTGGAGACTGTTCGTTTGTTTTCTAGTTATATTAATGTTAAACGTCACGAATGCAGATGAATATGTCTGATATCATAACAGTGCTTCTTTCATCGTCAGTTGCTCTTCATTAATTTTAAACTTTAATGGCATACTCAATGTTATTTCACTCAAATGATGTTGTGTCAGTCCCAGGGGTACACGGAATCAGTCTCAACAACACTGGCAACAAACAAGGGCACAAATACAGACCAAACATAAGACATAATACAAAGACATAACAAACACACCAGATTCAAGTTGTCCCTTAACTCTGAGAGCACCTGGGGCTGTTGTCCGTTAGCTCTGAGAGCACATGGGGATGATTGTCCCTTAGCTCTGAGAGCACCTGGGGCTGGTTGTCCCTTAGCTCCGAGAGCACCTGGGGCTGGTTGTCCCTTAGCTCTGAGAGCACATGGGGATGATTGTCCCTTAGCTCTGAGAGCACCTGGGGCTGGTTGTCCCTTAGCTCTGAGAGCACCTGGGGCTGGTTGTCCCTTAGCTCTGAGAACACCTGGGGCTGGTTGTCCATTAGCTCTGAGAGCATGTGGGGCTGATTGTCCATTAGCTCTGAGAGCACCTGGGGCTGATTGTCCCTTAGCTCTGAGAGCACCTGGGGCTGATTGTCCCTTAGCTCTGAGAGCACCTGGGGCTGATTGTCCCATAGCTCCATTAGCCTATAAACAGCCAGATAGATGATGTTGCATCACACAAGAAATAGATACCACCTCATAATAGAAATTCATTGTTAAGCAACGTCATCTAACAGACCGTTATCTTGGCTGAGCTTTGAGCAACTGGCCCTAGGGCAACAAGAAGCTCCCTCCTAACCAGCCACTATTCATTAAAGATGGTATACTTACACCCTATGAAAGGTTGTTTCACTCATAGGAGAGTGTGCCATTCAATGACTACAGGGTGTGAGTCTAATACTGGCCATCACCCAAAGTATCAAATATTGTGAATCATGTATGAACTATGCCAGTAGTAACTTGTTGGTGAGATTACTGTACATGTATCATTTAAGCAGCTTTGATAATACTCAGTGGCGGCTTTGTTTAGCCCTCTAGCTGTGACTGTTGGTTCCTTATGAGTTGTGTTGTACTTGAAGACTGTGAACTAAAGCTCTCCTCATTGTCTGAGATGACGTTAAGGGTTGGTTCTTTAGCAGTGTGTTTACATTCTTAACCTAACTGGCAAAAATATAATCTAAAAGAGGTGAGATAGCAATTGGTTCAAATCAAATTCTTTGAGACTTTTTACTACTATAACACTCTATCTTGCCATCATACATTATACACCAACCTTTTCTTAGATTTATAAGTAATGGTTTCTTTATTACACAAATATGCACATGAGACCAATTTTAATATACAATACTAACGGACTGACAGCTGATGAGATAAAAAAAAAAATGTCAAGCTCCGATTTATATTGATCAAAGCATGCTGGAGTCAAATGAAACAAGAAATGCCAGTTCTGTTTTCTACTGAAAATTCACGAATCACATTACTCATTTTTTGTTCTTCATCTATTCCAAAATCATATTTTGGAAATGAAAATGAAAATACATTGTTGTCAACTACTGGAAATTAATGTTTCTCATTAACACTTGGAACCTTGGGATACTAAGTCTGGGTGTGATGGATATAATAAGGTCCCTGTAACAGTCGTCTGCATGACCATTATCATCTTACTGAGGACAGTATATCACAAGTATAGTCATAGTCATGCACTGGAGGAATATAAAAACACTTGTGTTACTACAGCCATTAATCGTTGGTAATAGATCACCACTGTATGAGGGAAGTTAGTGAGCACAGCAAAAAACGCCTTTTTAAATTAAAAAAAGTGTATTTCTTTTATTTAACATACATATAAAACATCTACAAGAATTAACAGAAAAAGTAAAAGCAATGATAACTTCAATTAAGCAGGAATAAAATCCCTGATGGGATTTGTTCTATCCCCAAGCAAATAAAGATATTGCAGAAAATATAATAATGTTTATTTGTTAAGTGAAATATCTTGAAATCAAACAATCTACACAGCACCAGAACTAAAGAAGGTCTAAGCATGGACAATTTGGCTCTAATATTTGCAATGTTTTTCCTTATGCGGTTTTTGGTTTCATGCTCAGCTGGATAGAATGTATTTACCAGAGAATTTAGATACAAATCACTCCTATATATACCGTTTTTTAACAGATTTTTCATGGAGTTGGCCGAGTCATGCAGTCAAACATGTACTTTATTAGCACTCTTTCCTTTGTTCTCCATACTTAAGTCTCCGCTACATTGAACATTAAATTTTATTTCACAGTTCACAAGGTAATAACTGATTTACCAAAACGGCACTGACTCTCTAGCATTGCTATAACTAATATCTAATTATTTTTCCTTTGTTTGAGTAATACAGCTATGCTGCAGATGTGTTAAGTCATTGCTTATTAAAAAAATGTCTTTTTATCCTACACGTCAACCAAAAAGGTCTGATGAAAAGTGAATTCGTTGGCCCTTATTGAGACACATTATCCTACATGTCAACCAAAAAGGTCTGGATGAAAAGTGAATTTGTTTGCCTTTATTGAGAGACATTATCCTACATGTCAACCAAAAAAAGGTCTGGTGAAAAGTGAATTCATTAGCATTTATTGAGGGACATTATATAGATCAGGACCTACATGTAGATGATAACCATCAGTAATTTTTAAAACTTATCAACAGCATTTTGATCACTTGTCTGCAATTATGGTGTGAGTTATATTGCTATCAGTAGTATGACTTTTCGTATTTAATACTCATTTTATATAAAAAATAAATCTTTGTGGTTGTAAGGCTGTAATGCCATAAGGTAAATCTTGGTGCTGATTTTTATTGACATACATTGCTAAATTTGCCATGTACAACGAATAGGAGGCTTTTGTTCAATATTCCTCAGCTCTTGGAAATCAATTCTGGATATAAACTAATTAACCTACTTTTCTCAATTTATTCAGGTGTAACATTTGAAATCTGTAAGACTCATTTCAATGTTTTTTTCATGTGCATTAGGTGCTACATGTACCAATATACAGGAAGTCTTCTCCCTCCTTCATCTTCATAAACTACCAGCAGAATAACTTCAACCTGGGATAAAGTGTACCTATACTATATCCCAGCTTCAACAGATACAAAAATAATACAAAAATATAACTTCACACGAGAGCATTTCTAAATTCAATGATTGATTGGTTGATTGACCGATTGGTCAATTGATTGATCTGCTTATTGACCGATTGATCGATCAATTGATTAGGATTGAACACAGTGCTTGAAGTTCAACCCAATGATATGGATTTGCTCGTTTGCTGTGTGACTGGGATTTTATTTGTACTTTATTTCAATCAATCTATGGCACATAAGACGAATAGGTAAAGGAAACTACTCAGGAAATTAGTTTTCATCCATTAACACACCTGTATCTAACATAGAGCACAGTAAACCTCATTGCCAGGAAACAATGACAGCACAGGACATGAAGACAAATGAAGACAGGACAAACAGACCAGTTTCCTTCCGCCCTGAGAGCACCAGGGCAACAGGAAGCTCAATAGAGTGTAAAATACAGTGGCCTGTCTAACTCTGGATTGGGCCATGCCTGTCTGGTTGCAATATCATAGGAACAGCATCAAAAGCATGTTTTGGCTGCAAGATTAGACAGTTCCTTGTTTGTGCTTTTCATAAAGCAGAAGAGGCCATTGGCTTAGGACAGATGATTGTTACTAGCATAGCCGAACTGACTACTTAATAGCACTAGAGGAACATTTATTCATATAATTTTTAAGATAAGTATAATAATATATAGAAACACATAAAATCCTCTTATGTAGTCTGAAGGCACATTAGCCCATTACAAGCCAAGTTCAAAAACACCAATAGTAATTATACATGTATGCATATGCCTGTTATTTTTAATGAAAAAAAAAATAAAAAAATTATTTCGAGTGGTGTAGATAGTTTTACAAATGGGCTTTTAAGCAGACTTAGGCTATCCACTCCTATCCCCAGGAGGGGATGCAAGCCACAGTAATGAGGACACACAACAAGGACACCACATCAGGTCTCCTTTCACTATCCCATTAGCCTTGAAATAATCTGGGGAAACACAAAATTTGCTCTAGCCTATAAGAAATTAAGAAATGATTAACATAAATTGTAATCTGTACATACTTATTTTTATACTGCTAAAGGAACGTGCTCTTTCAGGAAAATGGTTCAATTTATTCCACTCAAATTTTTTTAATTATAATTTCGGTAAAAAAAAAAGCTGAGAATTTAATCTACTGCATATGAAAACAGCTTCCGTTTTCAGATTTTAATTTTATTCTGCGCATTTTTCTGCATCTTCAGCAAATCCCCCCCAAAAAAGTGTAGACGAATCGTTTTCTGTCACAAGAAGAAGCCAGTTTATTGGCTTCGGTGCTACTTTTAACTAAATTCTGCCATTTACTGGAGCGAGATTCACAGGGACTCCTGGATCTGTCACTCGCCCCACTTCCGCTAATCATGATAAAACGACTCAATATGCATTGATTAAACCCTTTCTTGTGAATCGGTACAGAAGCTGAGCTGACTTTATGGAGAGTGTGTCAGCTCAGGTTAGTATCATCCCACAAAACCGAAATCATATGGCCTTAAAGGATTTAAATATGCAGGTACAAATTCTCAGTGAACTTGAACATTATTTCACACTATATATTAATTTTAATTTTTTTTTTTTAGGGGGGGGGGGGGGGAGTCACTATTAGGCATTTAATCAAAAATGAAGTGAAAAAATTGTTATT
>JARFOD010117993.1:0-14798 GCA_031763545.1 Mopalia muscosa | reverse complement strand
GATATCTTATTTATGGTTATTATGGTCCACACTGCTCAACAAAACATTAGACCTTGTTTATTCAACTACTTTATAATACTGGTATATTGCTTCTACCTCTCCTATTTTTCATTAGTCACCTGATGAAGATACAGGCATATGTATCGAAACGTTGTGTTGTATCCCAAAACAAGAAGTGGTTATCCAGAAATTGTATAATTATGTTACTCCACTTCTAAATGTCGTTCAAAACCTTAATTATGGCATAAAAACCAAGTGAATCCCATTGTATAAGGATAATTCTTTGATTTGTTTTAGTCACCTCAACAGAGCGACACGGCAGAGCTATTTGTGAACTGTTTGGAGGCCATGGTCGAAACTTGTCTCCCTGGTGATGACCTAGATGTTCAAAACCCATATCCCATACTCCTAGGTATTACATCGAACATTAATCTGTCAAGCTCAATGTCAAGTCTGAGCGTGTGCAGTGTACACTCGCCCACAGATAAAGACAGTGTTGACTCAGGATTGTCAAATGGACGAATTCGACATGGATCAGCAAACAACCAACAGCTGTCAAAAAACAGACCTGGTAGTTTGAAAAGGAAAAACAGCAAGAAAAAGATGTTTGACAGTTTTGACCAATAGGTGGCGCTTTAAATTTTTGACTGAGACTTCCTGATTGTTGAGAGTGTTGATTAAATTAACAGAATTGTGAAATACAACAGGTTGAATTAATTACTGGTTGTATTTCAGTGTTGACTTGCCACCAGAAACGACCCAGATATTCTACAATTGTTGCATTTGACATAAATCAAAGCACTTGTCATCTCAAGGCTTCTGTTAACGTCCACAGATTTCCAACGACTATAGAAAGAAATTGTGTTGAGGTGGAGAAATCTTTTTGCGCCATGACAAAGGGAATGCGAATACACAACGATGAATTAACCAACAAGCATGACGATTTTATTCAAGTGTTACAAGATTTGCTTTGTTGATTGTTCCTGTTGAAACAAGACTTACTAGTGCTTTGTTTTAAGTATTTCAGAAAGGATACCATTTGCCTGGAAATTGTTTTCAGTATTTCAAAAGGATGGCTTTGGCTTGGAAAATTAATTCAGTATTTCAACCATGGAAACTGTTTGCAGTATTTAAGAAGAAACCGTTAAGAATAATTCCTTTGGAATATGGACTTTGTTCACACTATTGGCCTACAAATCTGTACTGTTTACCGTTAGAAATGTATCCATGCCTGTGGAGTATATTAAAGATACACTGGGCTGTTAACCGGTTATTACCTTGATATAACCTTGAATGCGTGACAAGTTTATCAAAAGAGTTACCGTTTTAAACTCCAATGTTAATTGGTTAGCCATGTTGTTCGTGTCGATGCTGCACAAAAGACGAAACAGAAATGTCACATTAACTGACTGATTGAAGACTTGCAAATATACTCTGGAGGTGCTTTATGGGGGAAGATGTTTTTTAATTACAGAGGAAAATGTTTTATTGTATATAAATGACTTTAAATCTATAAAGCAATGAATCAAACACTGTTCAAAGCTGAAGAACCTGTACATAAAAACGTATATGAAGATTATCTTAATATTTTAAAATATATAAACCATATATTGTTATATAACTTTCTGACTGAAGCTACTTATCATAAATCCTCTATTTGATACTTTTCAAAGCTTTGCCAAGAAACATAAGCTTTTCCAAATCCTTTTCAATTGCTTCATATAAAAAACTGATCATATTTATACCTCTTCTACCAGTATTTAACTTTATTATTAAACTTCATTGAAATGGGGCAGTGTTTAAAAATTGTGGCCACAAAGTGAACAGTTAAGGGTATCAAAATCACTGACATATATGCCAAAATCACTGGCATATAGCCTAGTCATAGCTGCACATACGCTCAGATTTGTTAGTATTGTCAGATTTATTCATGGACTCCCTGTGGGTAAGGGACGATTGATTGAAGAATGTTTTTATCAGTGAAGGTTATCAGTGAAGGAATATAAATTTTACAGCTGAATTAACACTACACATCATGTGGCTGTGTTATTGAGGCTTAACTGTTGAAGTATACACTGCCATCTTACAAGTGACAAATCCTGAAGGACAGTGTTAAAACCCAATCAGTCATTTTCACACCAGTTTTCTCGGGGGGGTATAGGAGGAGAGGTGAGGGCTTTGTGATGCTCTAGGTAAAATGTACAATATAAAAGTTACTGATGACGTATCCATATATATACATATTATTGACATTTGAAAATGTAGTTACATTGTACTTTGGTTACTTAATGAACAACCCTTTGTGGGCGTGAGTGACAGGCACCAATGATAAATTTAATCGTAATAGCAACTTTAATACCCGATATTTACACTAAACTACACTTTGTGTCCTATATTTGTGTATATAAGCCTGTTTCTCCTTTGATCAGCTTTTCATATCATTATCTAAATACATCTGTTGCATTTTGACTTTATCTGCTGTGAACATAACAGTATTTTGTTTGTTGAAATTTGTGTAATTCAACACATTTAATTGTTCATGGATTTGAAAGACTACTGATACCCCGAAATGACACATGTGCAATTTGAGCCTTCCTCACTGCTTATCAAGTTATTTAACTTTGGATTTGTCATAAAAATATTCCCATTGGTTGTCAGTGTTTTGATATTAGACATATTGAGATGAAACTGGATTTTCACACACTCTTTTTACAAAACTGTTTGAGAATTATTTTAGTCATCTGTTATACTATTAAAAACAATAACAGCACTAGTAGTTGGATTTCCAGGTGAGATTATGCATTTAGCGAAAGAGTCACTAAATAATTTGGAGGTCAGGGATCCAATCGTATTAAATTCATATGTTCATTTTATTACAGATCTATTTAGACAACATTTTTCAGAGTAGTTTTTGTTAAATGTTTACATCTACTATTACGTTAGTAAGATGGTGTTCAGATAAATTAGGCATCACCTGTATCTAAATCAGTAAAAACTTTGTGACACTCTTTATTAATTTCTGGAACAATGCCATGCTAACCTTTTTGTGCATTAATGTGGAAAACTTGCACCACAAATTAAGATTTTAAATTAAGGTTTTGGAGTTTTTAATCTCTTTGAACTATTTTTATTGAAGTATTTAAAACATGGGATATCATGTTTTTTTTATTTTTTATTTCTCCTGTTTTTTTTAAACCCTTCACTAATTCCTTTCATTTTAAATTCATGGTAAATTCATGAATGCCTGCATTTCATCATTTTAATATGTTATCGGAATTTGGTATTTTAATCCTATTTCTTAATAGTTTACTTTCAGTAACATTTTATTCATGTTTCATTGATCCATTACTTTTATATAGCCCCTTTTATTTAATAATGAGACTTAAATACTTCGTTATTATTGAGTAGGTGAAAACTTTTTTTAATCCACAGTCAGTTTGACAGGTTCTTGTTGCCTTGGTGAGTTTAGTGCTAAAGGGGTAACATGAAGTCAGTCTGTTGTGGTAACAAGCACTGTAAATTGTACCACTAGCTCTGATTGTACCATTTATTCTTCTTGTGTATAAATTGTACCTGATGGACTGTGCTTCTATTATATAGTGACCCTTTGGCCATGGCTTAGTGGTAGACTGTAGTGTGTGTGATTACTAATACTGCTTGTTGCAACGTTCTCCGGGTCAAGTCTGGGAGTCACGCGCTGGGGCTCTGGCAATTGTTGGTGTGGTTTTTACGAGGTTTCCTCTCGGTTTTCCACCGTAATAGAGCAAGTTACAGTGTGATGGGGAATATCAATCAATAAACCTGTCGTTTGAAAAGAAATAAGTGGATAACTGTAAAACTCAAGTAAAAAAATACAGAAAACATTATTAGTCAATACTAATGGTAGCATTTAATCTTCCATTTAGCGACTGAACATTAATGATAAATATTTACTGTTAGAAATCAGATAGATATATATAGTCAGGGTTATGTTTTTGGAGAGCCTGTGATGTGTTACAAGGAAAGTATATTTTTTAAATGACAGATTTTATTATAAATACTCACTTATTCGTCCATTATTTCATTAGATTTTGGTGACCTGGTAGGCTTTAATTACATTGACTAAGTTTGGCCAAGTCTGTTCACTCGCTTAGTATTTTTTACAATGCTATAGCAATCTTGTTTTCTGAAACCTGTTTTTAACCATGTTATGCATACAAAATGTCCAAAGGTGTTATCCAAGAAAATATGATTTGGATTAGGAAAGAGGAAGAAAATATTGTTAGTATATTAAGTAGAGACTGAGTTGTTGGTTTTAGAAAATTGAGGACTGGCTGTAGACAGGTTTCTGCAATATTCTCATACACAATTGGTTTAAATATTGAAGTTTTCAGAACTACTGTCTCAGCTTTCATTTCATCCTTGCTTGTTTCATTGTATGGTCTGAGCATTAAAATGATGTATGTTGATTGACTAATCATGTTACCCAATCAAATCACCTGATATCAACCTTGTTAGCCAATCAAATCAACTGACATCAACCATGTTAGCCAATCAAATCTACTCTAATTGGCAAAATTCTTTTATTTTCTCTCTATATGCATCTTTGTTCAGAATAATATATCAGTTTACTTGTTGACTGAATTTAATACTAAAAAGTTGTATTCACATATATTTAAAAAACCACATCATATCTTAATAATAATTAATTCATATGTACATTTCTTCACACATTGTTTAATTTATTTCCTTGTATCCAGCTTCTCTTCATTACTGTATGTATTAAAACCATTCTCTGCTGGGCTTTTTGTCATTCTTTGTATAGTATTATAACACTTTGAAGGAGCTATCAATGTGATTTTGTTATGGTAACCGTTAATAAATGTTAAATTTAAAACTGTTATTTAAATGTCCATCTAAAAGGATTATTATATTGTTATTTACCTTGATATTGTATATACCTATATTGGAGATATAAAGGTGATTTTAGAGACCAAACATATAAACAAGCAAAACATTGAAAACAGTATGATCTGGTATATCAGTCAGGATTCATGTTCTGTGTTCATTGTATTTCAAAACATTGAATACAGAATGATCTGATATATCAGTCAGGATTCATGTTCTGTGTTCATTATATTTCAAAACATTGAATACAGAATGATCTGGTATTTCAGTCAGGATTTATGTTCATTGTATTTCAAAACATTGAAAACAGAATTATCTGGTATATTAGTCAGGACTTATGTTCATTGTATTTCAAAACATTTAATACAGAATGATCCCGTATATCAGTCAGGACTTACTTTCATTGTATTTCAAAACATTTAACATGTTAAGAAAGGATTAAGACAATCATGAAAGACTTTCTACATTTTTTTTTTACACAATAACATTATTTGTTTATATCAGCATTGTAAACAATTTCTATTGTTGGAGAGACTTGCATGCCACATCCAGGCTTGTCACTTCCACCCACCTAAAACCCTCCAAGCACATGTAGATTATTGTGATGGAATAACCTTACACCTCTGTCAAAAAAGTGATTTAGACTGCAACACTGTCTTTGATTTGTTTGTTTGACCAGGGTTAACATAGAACCGAAAGATACTTCACTTAAATGACAACGGATTATCCACTTCAGGCTGTATCATGCCTTATTACGGTGGACAACTGGGAAGAAACCTTGTAACCCCCAAACCATCCCTATCTACCTTTCCTCGTTTAGATACTCTTATGAATGTAAAATAATATTGAATTGTGGATGGCCCAAAGGCTATATATGCTCTGGGCTTTGTTATGCTGTCTGGGCTTTGCACCAGAACCACAGGAGTGGCTCCGTGAATCACGGGGGTGGCTTTTACAGAATTTTTGCCCAGTTTTCCACCATAATTAGGCAAGGAGCCGTGTGAAGTGGACAGTCCGTCATATAAGTGAAATACCCTTGAGTACGATGTTAAACCCCACTCAAACAAACAAACACATTTATAGTCAGTGGGACTATTTATTGATGAATTGAACTGGTTTATTTAATGTTAATTACATTTGTATACTTGCTATCACCACTCAATAATTTTTCCGCTAAACTTGAGTTTTTATGAATTTTGGAGGACTTATATTTGGCCGCTCTAAACAACTTTTACCAATGCCTGCTGCTATTTGTAGAACAGGTGGTTTTTGATTTCATGACTTCTTGAAGGTATCCGGCTATCAGCCATCTAGGTTATGCTAGAATTGTGGCTTTGAGTCTTAACATCTGGTAAAATTAAACTGGCGTTGTTGTTGTTGTGTAAACAGACTTACAGAAAGGTTTTAATCACCTGGGCACACTTATAGAAAATTTCCAAACTTATCTAAGGCAACAAAAAAAAATAATATATATATATATATATATATATATATATATATATCATATAGATACAGTTATAAAAGAGATAGGGTTATCATATAGATACAGTTTTTAAAGATATGGGAAAAATTCTAAAGATAAGTGTGTTTTTTTCCATCAGTTGGACTTATCTAAAAAATGAACTTCCGTATTTTCCTGCAAGTATATTCCTCGTAAGGACAAGTTTATTATAACCCGTTTTTATTGGATTTTAACTTATGTGTAATATTACATAAGTTGTTCCATGTTCTAGTCTACTGAACACCGTTGGGTATGATTGTAACTACATGGAATCAACTGGTGTAACTTTTAGGAATTATGGTTGGTCAAAACTCAATCTGTTTTATTGCTGGCTTCAAAAGTAAGTGTTTTGACTTGATTGATATATCTATATTCAATATATATACTCATTATAACTGTTTTATTTTTGTATGGAAGTTTTGTCATGGAAGGTACATGTCACATCGCTACATAAAAGTTATATCTGCTAATGTGCTTTAAAGTGTTATATGTAACTGTTAATTTATACACCATGTATGGTCAAATCCCATGAGTTACTTCCCTTGATGCCTTTTTGAATTATGATTTTCTGAGCTTTATTGTTGACTTGCCATATCTGAAGATAAGTGGATGACCAAATATGTCTGTGAATCTCGTGGCGTGTAATACAGTAACTGGTGCACTGTGGCTTTCACATTGTTCAATATAATAAAGATATATATGTAATTGTGTTGTTTGACTTTTTCTCCATACTTATATACCTGGATCTTAGAAGATCCATGCATCCAGTTTTTTATATGCCCGTTTTTTATATGCCGGCTTTCAAAGAAAGTGGTGTTCACAGAGCTAAAGCGTAACGGGGAAGCTGATTTGTTTGTGATGTTCTGTATATTTGTCCGTCATCATATAAGTGAAATACCCTTGAGTACCACGTTAAACACCAATCAAACAAACGAACAAAACAAAATATACTTTGCACAAATGTTCCTCATGGCGTGTCATGACCTATGTCCAAAGTCATTGCGTCAAGGTTAAGGTCACCATCTCCATTATACTAAAAACCTTGTCCGACCCATAACTTTTAAACAAAAACTTTGAAGAAGCTTATACTTTGCCCAAATGTTCCTCATAGCTAGGAGGTGTGTCATGATCTATATCCAAGGTCATTGAGTCAAGGTCAAGGTCAAGATTTCCATTTTACTAAAAACCTTGTCCAGCCTATAACTTTTAAACAAAAACTTTGAAGAAGCTTATATTTTGCGCAAATGTTTCTCACAGCTAGGGGGTGTGTAATGACGTATATCCAAGGTCATTGAGTAAAGGTCAAGGTCACCATCTCCATTATACTAAAAACCTTGTCTGGCCCATAACTTTTAAAAAAAGACTTGAAGAAGCTTTTACTTTGCACAAACGTTCCTCATAGCTAGGGGGTATGTCCTGGCCTATATCCAAGATCATTGAGTCAAGGTCAAGGTCACCATCTCCATTATACTAAAAACCTTGTCACGCCCATAACTTTTAAACATAACTCTGAAGAAGCTGATACTTTGCAGAAATGATCCTTATGACTAGGGGGTGTGTCATGACTTATATCCAAGGTCATTGAGTCAAGGTCAAGGTCACCATCTCTATTATACTAAAATCCTTGTCCGGGCCAAAACCAACAACTTGCAGTGGGCGTATCTTGCACCCCTTGAGAGGTGCCCTATTTTTATAAGGTTTCCTCTTGGTTTTCTACCATAATTAGGTGAGGAACAATGAGTAGTAGACAATCCATTGTCATATAAGTGATATACCCTTGAGTATGATGTAAAGCCAGAATTCACGTATTACCACGGCAAGTTTACGTAATGCATACAGCATTAGTTGGTACAATCGTGACGTTATCCTCCATGTCACCGGATGCATCCATCATGATGGGGATATTAGCCTGTTTGTTTATTTTGTTTGTTTATGAAGAAGCTGACGACAACAAAATGGAGTTACCATATGGGATAATGTTCATTTTAAAAGGCATAAAATAAACGATTTTAGCAACAACAACAAAAAATCTATTCACGACATACGAAATATATTATGTATGGAATAGAGAGGGGGAGCTATTTCGCACGTTTATATATGAATGAACTTTAAATTTGAAGAAATTGCTAAATTCATGACAGAGAGTGATGATGAAAAATTGTTGGCGATGGGGTTAAACATAGAGGAACCGGAAACTTTGCACCGTCATTCTGTTTGATTTGTACAACCATAGACAGACAGGCTAAAGTTTACTTGCTACATACTACACGGCTTGAGGACAAAATTGGAGTAGTTTTCAGATGTAAACAAACAAAAAAACTTCTGGACAGATCAAATGCATTTGCTAAATTTAAAAAATAAAAATTTTCGAGTCGCGCTAGGAATATCACATTCATACAAACCCCCTGCACACTCTACAGGACTTACCTTTTCATATTAATTTAGTCAGTCGGCTTCTAAAAGTAATCCAACTTTATTTGCAGACTGGTTATATGTGAATCACAGATCTCCTTTGCTTTTCCATGTCCCAACGACTGACTTGAATTGTATAAGCTTATACTTCGTGACACGAACAAAAGTTATACGAATTGGAACATTACTATAAACTGTCACTTTTAAAATTAGCACTTCTGATACATATAGGGCACCTGCAACTTTTTAAGTTTCATCCAAGCTTTGAATATCATTCATCTTTAAACGATGTCTGAGAAATGAAAGACTTCTTGATAAAATTCCATTTGCACTGCCATCGTGAATGTCCATGTTAGTCTGTCTGTCTTTGCTGGCGGAAATGTTTGACAAGCGAGCATTGTGTGCACTGTTTGACCTATGATAATTTCTGTGATGTAATTGAATCTTTTTTTTTTTGTCTTCTCGTAAACTATGTTTGCTGAGGGTGGAAATATGTGACATTGTGTTTTTTTGTCCAGATTCCTTTTCATTGCTTACATTTAGTTATATAACATTTTTTGTATTTCACCATAACACACCAAATATGTTAAACTATGTCATTAAAATTATCTCCAGTGGCTTTCCCAATCCCCTCCCTGACTAACTATTTGGACTCATTCGATTAGAATGTTGTGAGCGCGTGTCAGAAGACTGATAGGTCTGTGCCAAGATTTTTCATGAGGGGCCATAGGCTACATGTATGAGTTAAAGTTTTTAAACACCGACTGATCAATGACAATCAGTATTTAGTAAATACATTTTGTAGATAATAGAATAGAAATTAAGCGACTGCCGTCTATTGCGAGTTTTAGGACAGTTGAGGTGGAAGAGTTTTTACATTTGCTCAGGTTAACGCCCTTGCCATAAAATAAACTCGACCACCTCAACTGTCCTATAATTTGCAATAGATGTCAGTCACTTGAACATTATTTCTTAAACAAAAACCACTAAACCTAACCCTAACTAACCCCAAGTATTATAACCTTGTGATTGTAATGTTAATTGCAATTACCTGTTGAAAGTGATAGACTGATTGTACAATTAGACCATAGCTCCTTTAGGCTACAGGGCTAAACTCACAATGTCTAAGTCGACTTTCCCATTCAATTGAAAAGTCAAGCATTGCAACCCTACAACAGCATAGTAGCTAGAACACTCATGGGGTACACTAATTCCTCCCATGCAACAAATGTGATCTTGATATTATATGGGTATACCGGTAGCTAAAATAAATAAATAATTTTAAAATTTAAAAAGTCAAAACTAATCAAAACTTATACTGTTCTGCTGAAGAAAACTCGTAACCCGCTAATTTAACAGGTTTGTTAAAGTCCAGGATTCTTCGGCAATATACAAATTAAAGACCATTTTTTTCACAATTGACAGGATTGTATTCAACTTGATAGGGTACATATTGTAAGCATGTCGTCAAATACCAATCAATCAACAGAAATAAACAAAAATAATTGCATATATGGCTTTCTGCTGAGTTTCTGTTTTCCAAAGCCAATGGCCTGTCGACCCTCAGGTATATGAGCGAGTCACATGTTGTGGCTCCGGCAATCGCGGGGTTGGTTTTTACGAGGTTACCTCTCGGTTTTCCACTGTAATAATAATGCTAGGTCCAGTGTGAAATGGACAATCTGTCGTCATATAAGTGAAATACCGTTGAGTACGATGTTAAACCCCAATTAAACAAACATCCCAAGCCAATGTAAATACAGCTACATTTTGACCCACTGTTACAATATTTATAGATGTGTCATTTAGTGAAAATCTATTCTAAATAAATTCTAATTGTAGAATCAAAATTAAATTGTATCCTTTCTATCTCTGATAAATTCAGTTTCATCCATAACAATGACAGTATTATCTGTTTCTGTTTCTTCAGTTGTGGGCTTGTTGACAACAATAACCTAAAGATGGAACAGGCAGCCCTCAATGACATCGCGGACAAACTAGATGTCTTGTATAAAGTGATAGATAACTTATCTGATGGCAAGAAAACATACAGAGGGGAGATAACCCTGACAAACAACAGCTCAAACTCCTTAGCAAGGGGTGATTGGGCCATTTTCTTTTGTCAAATGAGAATGATTGAACCAGACATTCTTCCCAGGAAAGACTCTGTTCTCATTCCTGAATCCCAAGTTACTTTCTCTCATATTAATGGATGTTTGTTTAAACTTGAACCAGCTGGCCACTTCAGAACTCTGGATAAAGGGTCATCGCTAACAATCGCCTTCAATGCTCAATATTATTGTGTAGCCAAGACTGATATATTCCCCAACTGGTATATGACAGCGGAGGGATGCAAACCAGCCCTCATTCGATCAACTGTGGATGAAACTTTAAGCTTTGTTTGTGATTTCAAGAGCCATTTGCAGTGGAAAAGATTCGACTATTCTCTACCAAATGATCGCAGAGTGGATTTTTACAACCCATACACTCCTGATGATCGATATCAGCAAAATGCCAGAGCTGACAGCTCCGCCACTCCAAAAATGGTCATTCCCACTCCTGTACATTTAACACATGATACAAATAAACATGTTGTTATATCTACGGCCAGCTGGGTTATTTATGCGGACAGCAGTCTGATAGAAGAGGCTAATTATCTGGCAGGTACGGTTTATTATTCGGATATTTATATGTACTGAGCATCCATTAGGTGGCTGGAGTGAGCTTTAGGTCATACCTGTTCTCTCTGGATTTCCCTATCTTCTCTCAGTTTTTGCAATCAGTGTGCCATGTCCATTTTTCTGTGCTTTGCTCATGTCAGGTTTTACTGCCAGTGTTATTGGGGCTGATTTCCTCTATTCACAAATCTGCTGATATTTAAAGCTAAGCAAGTTTAAAAGTAACATGATGACCCAAAATATATTTAAAGGTTACAAGATGACCTTGACATCTTTATCTTAAAAAGTTATATGATAACCATTAACATCTTCAAAGTTACATGTACATTATCACCCTGAAAGTTTTAAAAAGTTACATGTCCGTGACAATAAAATCTTGAAAACTTGATGACCCTGAATGTCTTTAAAAGTTGCATGACGAGTAATGACTACCTCAAACATCCTAGGTTATCGTTATTATCTTTAAATAATATCGCTCTGAATGAGAGTAAAGTAGGATGATTATTTTATACTGCAAGGACATTTTTAACTCTTTAACTTTTGATTCCTTTTTTTTATGTACTGTCATTGTTATTGTGTTGAAATATGTACAGATTTTAAACAAACTAGGCCTGATTACAATTAAGACCAATACTTAACTTATAAACTGAGCTACAAAATGGAAGCTGTAATACAACTTTGATAAATGTTCAGCCTTATACAATAAACATTTAACAACTATATTTTCTTCCAGAGAAAACATCTTTAACGGTTGAGAAGTGTGCTGTGAGCATGAACACCCCACAGAGACACTGCATTAGTCTCTGTCTCTGTGCAGAAAGTGATATCTTGGAGAAGACCACTTCACCTGATGTGAGAGGCGAGGAGCTGTATGAACTGAGTGTAGATTCTGACCAGGAGGCTATACTGATAAAGGGCACAGATAGAGCTGGGGTGTTCTATGGGGTTCAAACTTTACTCCGAGTACTCAGACCTGATAATACAGTACCTGCAATTGAGGTAAAAGATTACCCGAGGTTTGCTTACAGAGGCATGCATATTGATGTGGTGAGAAACTTCCTCAGTGTCTCTCACATCAAACTGGTGCTGGAGGCCATGGCCATGTATAAGATGAACAGACTTCACTTCCATCTGACTGATGATGAGGCCTGGAGGATTGAAATTCCAGGATTACAGGAATTAACAGAGGTTTGTGTTTTGCCACTTCCTCAGAGGCTTCATGTTTGCCAGTTTCAAAGTTTTCATATTCTGCTTCATACAATACCAAATTAGAGGCCTATCATTGGGTAACTGTATGAGATTAATTTTTAAAAGTACATGTAACTAATGCAAAAGGGGAGGAATTAAGGCTAATTAAGATTTTCAACTGTAATTAGACAAGGAACTGTGTGAAGTGGACAATCCATTATCATAAACGTGAATACCCTTCAGTACAATGTTAAAACACCCTGCTGTACAGTGTGCAATATTAAATCCCAATCAAACAAACAAATCTTTGCACAAGCATAAGAAGCTAATTTTCCCAACAAAGCAGGAACTTTGCACTTTATGCCTGCAATGGTTTACATATAAGGGAAATACTGTTATGCTTGGCAATATACCACAGTTCATCTTTTTTTGTGCTCATTATAACATCATATTTTTATTTTTACTTAGGTTGGTGGAAAGAGAGGTCATGACCTCACTGAAACCACATGTCTGTTACCAGTGTTGGGGTCGGGTCCCTTTGTACAGTCAGAATTTTACTCAGTAGAGGAGTATAGAGATTTGCTGAAGTATGCCAAACAACGCCACATAGAAATAATACCAGAGATTGATATGCCAGGACATGCCTATAGTGCCATTAAAACAATGCAGCTGCGTTATGATCAGCATGTGTCTAAGGGAGACAACTCTGATGATTTTAGGCTTGTTGGTGAACGGACAGGTAAAGACCATCACTCCGTCCAGAAATATGTAAATAATGCGTTAGACCCTGGCATTGAATCTACGTTTAACTTTATTGATAAAGTTATAAGAGAACTGGTGAAAATTTACGAGGATATATCTCCCCTGTCGGTATTTCATTTTGGCGGAGATGAAGTGCCGATGGAGTCCTGGTTAGAGTACAAAGCCTGCTTGGAATTGCTTAAATCTGGAAAAGTCAAAGAAGAATCTGATCTTATGAAATATTTTGTAAGCCGTGTTTCCAAACTGACCACCAGTCAAGGTCTGAAGTTAGGAGCCTGGCAGGATGCTGTGATGATGAAAGATAAAACTGTGATGAGTCGAGATGAGTTTACTAATGAAGAAGTTATTGTTTATGCCTGGTTGAACAAATGGGAAGCTGACTTGGTTGACCGTGGAAATGTACTGGCTAATCTGGGCTATAAGGTACAGTAAGTCTACAGTTTAATTGTTAACACAAATGAACCCATCATTTTAAACCCTTTGACTGATGGCAGTATGTAGTATACCAATCAATAACACTGGACACTGGAGGAACATTTCTCAACATATCAAGCACTTCATCTTTACTTATTGTGAAAATTTGGTGTTTACTGTAACAAGTGCATCATTGTTGTCATAAGATATATTACTCAAATTTTGTTTAGCATGGCATAAAAGAGCAATAATTTAAACGCAAGCACACTTTACAATAGAATCTAGGCAAGCAAACTCTAGACTCACTCAAATGAGCACACCACATGTTGTGCGAATTCAAAACTTTACACACATATCAACTCTGTTTTCGTTTATAAACTACAGTTAACATAAATTATAGTTTGATGAGTTTTCTTCCAAGTTTACCTCTGAAATTACCGTAAATCACCTCAAATAAAATTGTGGGAAGCTATTAAAAGACTTGGAAATTAAGTATGAGAGGCAGAAGATGAATATTTTAGTTAGAAAGCATCAACATTTTTCAGAAAACATAATTTTTTTAGATTTTATGCTTTAATGTCATCACAACAAGCAAGAGTTAGCAACAGTGTGAATTGTACAATCCATCACCAAATAAGTGAAAAGGTTTGAGCACAGTGTTAAATCAATCAAACAAACAAACAATCTTAACCTCAAACACAGTTAATAGCTTTAATCTAGGGCTGTCACGGTTCGACCTTTCTTCGGTTGGGTTATTTTTTTCGGTTCTCGATTCTTCGGTTCTTTTCAGTGATCCAAAGTAGCAGCCGATAGATATGCGTCAGTAGGCCTATACGTGGTATGTGATATTAGACAAAATGTTGTTTTGTCCGTGATTGATGGCAATACCCGGTACTAAACTAGTCAAAATACAGGTGCCCTAAGCTTCAACAGTTCTTTCAACTAACTAAAATTTG
>JARFOD010117982.1:0-14798 GCA_031763545.1 Mopalia muscosa | reverse complement strand
CCGTATAAATCATTGTCTTATGCAAATATGTTCTAAATTGTGCTTAAAGTTATTTCCTCACGATTAATATTACACAGCGATAGAACAAGCCCTTTGGGGTTTTATTCCCCCTGATGAACTCGTATTGCGACAATAGAGTGAGCATATATTCTGATGTGTCTGCACGTTATTCATGTACTTATTTATATTATTATATATTCTGTTTTACTGTATTTGTTTATATTAGTTTGCATCAGTGAAATAAATGAATGTGAATCTGAAATCTAAATTTAGTTTGTGACAAAACAAACGAGTTCATAATTACTGCGGTTTCTTCCCTGCCCGTGGTTGTGGCTTAGTGGTAGTGTGTGCACATACTAAACAGAACCTTCTTCGATGTAATGTCACTGGAGTGAGCCCACCTGTCAGCCATCTGGTATATGAGTGAGTCACATGTTGTGGCTCCGAAAATTGCGGGGTGGTTTTTAAGAAGTTTCCTCTCGGTTTTCCACCGTAATAAGGCTAGGTGCAGTGTAAAGTGGACAATCTGTCATCATCTAAGTGAAATACCCTTGAGTACGACTCTAAAACCCAAACAAACACCCTGAATCTTTTAGGGACTATCATTAAGTATAAAATCTACAAAAGGAGACCTACAAATGGGACAATTTACTGAACTTGGATCAACTGTTACACTTGAATGATGATAATAATATTTACTAATTTAATAATTAAATGCATTGATAATGGACTGGCTATTTTCTTCGAATTGTGCCCCTTGTCTTGAACCCATCCACCTCCAGATAATGATCTTAACAAACTTGTGACAAACTGTGGTGGTCCACTGGAATATAAAAAAACATTATCCCATTTGCTCTTTCAGATGGGAAGGTGAGGGTGTCAATGAGGTTGGGAAAGACAAGGATACTGGTGCCGTTTTAGTAAAAGTGGATCCCAAATATTACCGCCCAACAGAAGTGGTATGTATCGAATAGATGTGAATACACTCAATGCAAATTAAACTTCTTTCCCTCCAATTTGATCGGAGGGATTATCTGAAATTGGACTGTTCGTCCATCCTTAACGTTGACAAGAAGGGTAATCTGAAATTGAACGTTGACAAGAATGGTAATCTGAAATTGGACTGTCTGCCCATTCTTAACATTGACAAGAAAGATATCTTCAATTTTTTTTTCTAAAGACATTTCCTAATGATTGATGCTCTTTTGTCATGACAACTTACGATGTGTACCGATTTTTAGGAATTTTTACTTGGAGACAGTTCTAAGATGAGAAAGGCTTTAGGATGGAAACCAAAATATGACTTTAAGGTGAGTGTTAATAATGTTAGTTTACACTCATTTTATAGATTTTATTTCACAGTGGAGTTTGAATACCATGCAAACTGATCAAGGCAAAGATTCAGTGAATATACCATTAGTGGGGAAGTTTAAAGAGGGTTATTGTATAGATGTTGTAACACTGTCATGTTTGAATACCATCCAAACTGCTCTAGACAAAGATCGAGTGGATATACCAGGAGTGGGGAAGATTAATACGGGTTATTGTAATACTCCAATCACGAGACTAGCATTCATAATTCATAACTAAATTGTTACATATTCCTATCAACTTCTGTGTGACTACTCTTCACCTATTCTGTACTTCTAATTGAAGTCACATGATGTGAATCAGGCAATTGTGCCATAGGTTTCTTCTTGGATTTCCACCTAATTACCATGGACAACTGCTGATAATTTATGGATCAAGGTCAAATTTCTGTCGTGGGATCTAGTTCAAGGTCATATTAGATGGTTAGTTGTAGTTTATGTTATAGCACAAGTAGAAATAACTTGTATCACGTGTCATGACTTGTTTTATTTTTCAGAAATTGGTCAGCGAGATGGTAGCTAGTGACTTAGATCTGATGACCAAAAACCCAATGGCTTAATGTGATGTGAGTTGAGAGAACATGAGTGTTTGTTTGATCGATTAGGGTTTATTGCCATACTTAAGGTTATCACTCACACGATGGTATGTCAGCACAACGGATAGAACCCCCCTCAACAACACTGGCTACAAATAAAGATAACACAGGACAAAAACAAGATAATCACAGGACACAATAGAATTTAATCAGGAGCAAATCTGTTTCATGTTTTTCCTTAGCATAAAGCTCCCTCCAACCGCCCGTCATATAAGTGAAATACCCTTGAGTATGATGTTAAACCCCAATCAAACAAACAAACAAACCCAACCCTCTGCAGGAACATTAGAAAGAGCTGAAATAAGCCCATTTTTCTTTCCCCTGCCATTAAAGGGAGGACAGGAACATGAGTTCATGTCATTAACGACATACTTTGGTAGCCCTGTTCTATTAACCCAAATGTAATATTGGATGACATACAAAAACAGGAAAAATAAACCATATGCTCTTTGCTTTATTAATTAATCAATTAATTATTGTTTAACACCAGCTCAGGGTATGTATTGTGTCACAATATCTGAATGATCTTAGAAATAAGCACCTAGTGTGAAGTTCATTTAATGGGAAATGTTAGCTGTTCAAAACCAACTTAAAAAAATACAATATGTTTTTCCATTTTGTTTCAGAAATGCACTAAATGAGGACGAGGAGCTTTATGTGTCTGTTGGTCATTCAAACTCTTCGCAGTCTCATAACCATTTGTCTTTTTCATGCTTTGACTGTTTCACTTAGACATGACATTCACAACCAGTTTTCATGAGGAAATTGTTAAAAAAAAAACAGTTCACTACAAATGACTTATAACAAGGTTAACACTGTGTCTTTCCATCATGACTGACCCTGTTTGATGCAAGAAGGTTAATAAATATATGCATATGGACGTGGACAAGCGAATCTCTGTTTGTAAAAAAAAAATGCCCACTTAAACTTCTGTCTTTTTTTTTTGTATATAACCGCACAGATTATTCTCTTTGTAAGAAGGTGGCGTTATTTTTGTATCTCCAACGTTGAGTTAGAGGTACAAAATTCACACCACCTTCTTACAAAGAGAATAATCTGTGCGGTTGACACCATATTAGGCCCCCCCCAAAAAAATGGATTGACTGTTTATTGTTTAGATTTGCAAAAATCCAGCTGACAAAGCTTTGTTTTGTTGATTTTGAGGGGCAACTTGTGTGTGTTTTGAAAGTAACAATCCAGGTCTAAAAATATTAATTTATTTTTGTTTTGAATGTTACATTTTTTTACAAATGAATTTCAGGCTGTTGTAGGATGCATTTTTTTTTATTAGAGGGCAACACGAATTGACTGGTGGAGGTGAACCAGTAAGACCTGTGGTGGAGGTGGGATTCATGAGGGCATCATGTAAGAAGTCCTCTATGTAACTTGAATGTTGTCTGGGTTGCCATGGATATTAAAGGATTCCTTCTGCAATCAATGAAATAACACAAAATACATGTATGGTCTCAAACCCGGGGCAAAACATGTCTTTAGTTGTTTTCCTTTATTGGGCACTATTAATTTAAAAATAATGTACTGTAAAAAAACAAATTCATAAAATCAGCATTCCAAAAGAGTTTTATTTATTTAAGTTGGCAAGACTTTGTTGTATTTATATGTTTGCCATTGTGACCAGCAAAGATGTAAAACATCAATAATTAACTGGGAAGTACTGTCTACTATATATCATACAATCTTCAAATTCAATACACCTTCCATTCAGCTTGGTGTTAAAGGCAGAAATTAATCAATTCACAATATTCATTATTTTAGATTATAATATATTTATTATGTGTATAGTGACTAAGATTCTAGAGTTTTTAGCTTTGTTACATTGGATATGGCTTATAGATAAAGCTGTCCTCTACCACACCAAATACTAGAGGCAATTCACTGACACTGTTGTCATTTGACTGAAAATATACAACACTACTGTGCCAAAAAAAAAAAACGTGACAAAGAACAAATTCTTTTATAGGAAGTGGCAGGCTTTGAGTTAATTTAAAATAGCATTTATGTGGCTCAGAATCCCCAAATGTGGCTGGACTGAATGAGTAAAACATTGAATTAGTTATTCCTTTCAGCATTTGTGACACCAATAAAAAGTTTACATTTTGTACTAGAAGACATTAAATGTCATGTGACAATTGTAAACTAGGGGATTTCACAAAAGATGTCTCTCTAATCGAAGTGTGAAATATAGTCAGAGTGTTCATCCACGGAATAACTCCCATGTAGTTGTGTTTCTGGCCGCTTAGATCCCTCAGGGATATGGGACAACAAGAAGTAAATCCATGATGTTTCTCTTTCTGATGCTTTTGCATCTATTTGGTTGCCCTATCTTGTCTTGTCTTGGATGTTTTTCCCTAAAAGAACGACTTTCATAAGTCTACTTTAAACACTTCCGAAATGCATCAAAGATCAATTAGGCCTTTTAATGACAGATTGGTTTATATTTTGAATGGTTTTATCATCTAGTTATATGTGACTCGTTTCCATCGAGGGGTTCCATATTTTTTTCTGATTTAACGTGTCTAATGTCCACTAAGATTCCCGTTGTTTGTGTCTTTTCTGATTCTCTCGGAACTAATGACCAATACAAAGCCTGTTGGCTGTGTTGGTTTTCTGATTATCTCTGAGTTTATGTCCAATCAAAGCCCGTTGACTGTCTTTTTTTGATTCTCTCAGACCTAATGTCCAATCAAAGCCTGTTGACTGTCTTTTTCTGATTCTCTCAGACCTAATGTCCAATCAAAGCCGGTTGACTGTCTCTTTTCTGATTCTCTGGGACCTAATGTCCAATCAAAGCCAGTTGACTGTTTCTTTTCAGATTCTCTTGGAGCCAACTACTTATGCAAAGTTGGTTCGCTGGGTGTGTTTTGCCTCTTGACTGATCTGTGTTTTTTTTTTGTGTTGCTTTAGGGGGTAAGAACTGAATTAAACCTCCAATACCCATATTTATCACAGTGGGATTTACTATTAGTGGATATTTGTGATATCATAGTCTGCTTGAATTTGTATTTAAAGTCCATTTTGGTCTATTTTGGGGGAGATTTTACTATGTTGTTTCTTGAGGGGTTTATATTTTGGTTTAATTATTGCCATACTATGTTATGAAAATGAACTATGTAATGCGTGGGTCCAATTATAGTTTCTTTATTTAGGGGTGAAATAAAATACTTCATATTATATGGGCTAAAACAGAGTATAAATATATGTTCACTTTAATGCAGGAATAATAAATTATTCCAAGTGGTCAAGCAGGAGGAAAAGTATGGTTGCCCTGTGCTCTCAGAGCTATTAAGGGGCAACATATTTGTGAGGTTTTGTATTACTGTTGTCCGTTTTTTTGTTTTTTGCGGGTTCGTTAAGAGGGCCCCCTTATACAGTGTGGTTATATGGTCTTCTCCAACTTATTACATATTAAATTAAATATTTTTTTGATGTCATTATGTTATCGAATTTGGTATTAAATTAACTAACACGATGTGACCTCATCTACTGTCCGCTTTAATTATGCAGTATTTTTTATAGTGTGATGTCATTTTAGTATGCTCTCTGTGGCGGATTGGGAGCTTCATGTTGCCCTGGTGCTCTCAGAGCTAAAGGGGAACAAGAAGCCGATCTGTTAGTGGTGTCTGTATTGCCTCCTGTTGTTGTCGTCCTGTATTTGTCCTGTCCTGTCTTTGTTTGTTGCCATTGGTGTCGAGGGTGGTTTCCTTCACCCATTGGTCTGTCACGTGGTCATATAAGTGAAATATCCTTGAGTACGACGTTAAACCTAAGCAAACAAACTATGGCGGGTTGGCTTGGTAGACTATACCAAAACTCCAGTATTTCTGATATGCCAGTAACTATAACTTTAAGTTTCTGTCGAACCAGGTAGGTAACCTCCAGTAACTGCCAGCCTGTTTAGGGTTACATCGAGGGCTATTACATTCTGGTAACACCATGGCGCCTTATACAGTACAATCAATAAAGAGGAGTCTCGTTTGTCATAGTATACAGTGTATGCTCGAGGTTTCCTTGGCCTGGATATAAACTTAACAAGGATGTCGCGCAACATGGTGCCTTTTTCTGTTCAAAAAAATATAACACACTACAAAATCACCACCTAAAACAGCAAATTTAGATCAGGATAAAATTGACCACTTTTCATGCTATTATTGTTATTTAATAAACTATATTTTATGCTCAACTTAAACAGTTGTTGTTTGTTTGAGAAATACTATTCTCCATCCGTCTGTCACAAATGTGTGTGAACACACTAGCTTGAAAACAAATTGATGGATTAACTTAAAACTTGCTGTAGCTTGCTATGTAAGATGCCATGGCATTCCACCAACTTCCTTGAAAAAAATGGCCTTTATTTGAATAATGTCACTATACTCATGCCTGCATGTGTTGTGAACATGATAAGTATACAGAACTTATAACTCCCGGATAAACGTCCGACTTAGTATATAGTTTCCTGCTTTTCTCCTGGTTTAACACCGTAATTAGGCAAAGAGCAGTGTGAAGTGGACAATCCGTGGTCATATAAGTGATACACCCTTGAGTACGATGTTAAACAACAATAAAACAAACAAACCGAATAACTTAAAAAGTGCACTGTTACTTTCTCAAACTGAGACAACAGATGGAATTCCTTTTGACCAGATTCAGGCGGTGGAAATGAGCTTCCTTAAATTGTGCCCTGGGGCTTTCAGAGCTAAAGTGAAACCAGAAGCCGATATGTTTGTAAAGTCTTTGAATTGTCGTCACGATGTCTGTTCGTCCGTCCGTATAGAGGGCGCGAACAAGATATAAACAAAACCAGTTCACACAGGTTTTTCAAATTTTAGAAACACATTGGGCTGGCACTAAACTTCATTCTTATTTACCATGGGGTCATTCCATTCAATTTCTGGTTTCCATGGCAACACAATCATACATAATAATAGTATACCAGACGATGTGAACATGTTTAAAACTACCACTTAACGCAGGGTTTTTAAATTTTGGAAACACATTTGTCTTGCAATAAACTACATTCCTATTTAAAATGGAGCCATTCCAATGAAATGTCTGATTTCTATGGCAACATAATGATATATAATTAGGATAATAGTATACCATAGTACCGTGAACATGTTTCAAACCATTCCGCTTAAAGCAGGGTTTTCAAATTTTGGAAACACTTTGGTCTTGCACTAAACTACACTCCTATTTAAAATAGGGCCATTCCAATAAAAGTTCTGGTTTCCATGGCAACACCATGAATTGCTTATACATTATTATGGTAGGCCTATTAACCACAATGTGAACATGTTTAAAACCATACCATGTAACACAGGGTTTATCTGACCCTTAACTACATTCAAATTTAACATGGATCATGCCAATCAAATTTTACATACATACATACATACATACATACGTACGTACGTACGTACGTACGTACGTACGTATGTATGTATGTATGTATGTATGTAAAATTTGATTGGCATGATCCATGTTAAATTTGAATGTAGTTAAGGGTCAGATAAACCCTGTGTTACATGGTATGGTTTTAAACATGTTCACATTGTGGTTAATAGGCCTACCATAATAATGTATAAGCAATTCATGGTGTTGCCATGGAAACCAGAACTTTTATTGGAATGGCCCTATTTTAAATAGGAGTGTAGTTTAGTGCAAGACCAAAGTGTTTCCAAAATTTGAAAACCCTGCTTTAAGCGGAATGGTTTGAAACATGTTCACGGTACTATGGTATACTATTATCCTAATTATATATCATTATGTTGCCATAGAAATCAGACATTTCATTGGAATGGCTCCATTTTAAATAGGAATGTAGTTTATTGCAAGACAAATGTGTTTCCAAAATTTAAAAACCCTGCGTTAAGTGGTAGTTTTAAACATGTTCACATCGTCTGGTATACTATTATTATGTATGATTGTGTTGCCATGGAAACCAGAAATTGAATGGAATGACCCCATGGTAAATAAGAATGAAGTTTAGTGCCAGCCCAATGTGTTTCTAAAATTTGAAAAACCTGTGTGAACTGGTTTTGTTTATATCTTGTTCGCGCCCTCTATACGGACGGACGAACAGACATCGTGACGACAATTCAAAGACTTTACAAACATATCGGCTTCTGGTTTCACTTTAGCTCTGAAAGCCCCAGGGCACAATTTAAGGAAGCTCATTTCCACCGCCTGAATCTGGTCAAAAGGAATTCCATCTGTTGTCTCAGTTTGAGAAAGTAACAGTGCACTTTTTAAGTTATTCGGTTTGTTTGTTTTATTGTTGTTTAACATCGTACTCAAGGGTGTATCACTTATATGACCACGGATTGTCCACTTCACACTGCTCTTTGCCTAATTACGGTGTTAAACCAGGAGAAAAGCAGGAAACTATATACTAAGTCGGACGTTTATCCGGGAGTTATAAGTTCTGTATACTTATCATGTTCACAACACATGCAGGCATGAGTATAGTGACATTATTCAAATAAAGGCCATTTTTTTCAAGGAAGTTGGTGGAATGCCATGGCATCTTACATAGCAAGCTACAGCAAGTTTTAAGTTAATCCATCAATTTGTTTTCAAGCTAGTGTGTTCACACACATTTGTGACAGACGGATGGAGAATAGTATTTCTCAAACAAACAACAACTGTTTAAGTTGAGCATAAAATATAGTTTATTAAATAACAATAATAGCATGAAAAGTGGTCAATTTTATCCTGATCTAAATTTGCTGTTTTAGGTGGTGATTTTGTAGTGTGTTATATTTTTTTGAACAGAAAAAGGCACCATGTTGCGCGACATCCTTGTTAAGTTTATATCCAGGCCAAGGAAACCTCGAGCATACACTGTATACTATGACAAACGAGACTCCTCTTTATTGATTGTACTGTATAAGGCGCCATGGTGTTACCAGAATGTAATAGCCCTCGATGTAACCCTAAACAGGCTGGCAGTTACTGGAGGTTACCTACCTGGTTCGACAGAAACTTAAAGTTATAGTTACTGGCATATCAGAAATACTGGAGTTTTGGTATAGTCTACCAAGCCAACCCGCCATAGTTTGTTTGCTTAGGTTTAACGTCGTACTCAAGGATATTTCACTTATATGACCACGTGACAGACCAATGGGTGAAGGAAACCACCCTCGACACCAATGGCAACAAACAAAGACAGGACAGGACAAATACAGGACGACAACAACAGGAGGCAATACAGACACCACTAACAGATCGGCTTCTTGTTCCCCTTTAGCTCTGAGAGCACCAGGGCAACATGAAGCTCCCAATCCGCCACAGAGAGCATACTAAAATGACATCACACTATAAAAAATACTGCATAATTAAAGCGGACAGTAGATGAGGTCACATCGTGTTAGTTAATTTAATACCAAATTCGATAACATAATGACATCAAAAAAATATTTAATTTAATATGTAATAAGTTGGAGAAGACCATATAACCACACTGTATAAGGGGGCCCTCTTAACGAACCCGCAAAAAACAAAAAAACGGACAACAGTAATACAAAACCTCACAAATATGTTGCCCCTTAATAGCTCTGAGAGCACAGGGCAACCATACTTTTCCTCCTGCTTGACCACTTGGAATAATTTATTATTCCTGCATTAAAGTGAACATATATTTATACTCTGTTTTAGCCCATATAATATGAAGTATTTTATTTCACCCCTAAATAAAGAAACTATAATTGGACCCACGCATTACATAGTTCATTTTCATAACATAGTATGGCAATAATTAAACCAAAATATAAACCCCTCAAGAAACAACATAGTAAAATCTCCCCCAAAATAGACCAAAATGGACTTTAAATACAAATTCAAGCAGACTATGATATCACAAATATCCACTAATAGTAAATCCCACTGTGATAAATATGGGTATTGGAGGTTTAATTCAGTTCTTACCCCCTAAAGCAACACAAAAAAAAAACACAGATCAGTCAAGAGGCAAAACACACCCAGCGAACCAACTTTGCATAAGTAGTTGGCTCCAAGAGAATCTGAAAAGAAACAGTCAACTGGCTTTGATTGGACATTAGGTCCCAGAGAATCAGAAAAGAGACAGTCAACCGGCTTTGATTGGACATTAGGTCTGAGAGAATCAGAAAAAGACAGTCAACAGGCTTTGATTGGACATTAGGTCTGAGAGAATCAAAAAAAGACAGTCAACGGGCTTTGATTGGACATAAACTCAGAGATAATCAGAAAACCAACACAGCCAACAGGCTTTGTATTGGTCATTAGTTCCGAGAGAATCAGAAAAGACACAAACAACGGGAATCTTAGTGGACATTAGACACGTTAAATCAGAAAAAAATATGGAACCCCTCGATGGAAACGAGTCACATATAACTAGATGATAAAACCATTCAAAATATAAACCAATCTGTCATTAAAAGGCCTAATTGATCTTTGATGCATTTCGGAAGTGTTTAAAGTAGACTTATGAAAGTCGTTCTTTTAGGGAAAAACATCCAAGACAAGACAAGATAGGGCAACCAAATAGATGCAAAAGCATCAGAAAGAGAAACATCATGGATTTACTTCTTGTTGTCCCATATCCCTGAGGGATCTAAGCGGCCAGAAACACAACTACATGGGAGTTATTCCGTGGATGAACACTCTGACTATATTTCACACTTCGATTAGAGAGACATCTTTTGTGAAATCCCCTAGTTTACAATTGTCACATGACATTTAATGTCTTCTAGTACAAAATGTAAACTTTTTATTGGTGTCACAAATGCTGAAAGGAATAACTAATTCAATGTTTTACTCATTCAGTCCAGCCACATTTGGGGATTCTGAGCCACATAAATGCTATTTTAAATTAACTCAAAGCCTGCCACTTCCTATAAAAGAATTTGTTCTTTGTCACGTTTTTTTTTTTTGGCACAGTAGTGTTGTATATTTTCAGTCAAATGACAACAGTGTCAGTGAATTGCCTCTAGTATTTGGTGTGGTAGAGGACAGCTTTATCTATAAGCCATATCCAATGTAACAAAGCTAAAAACTCTAGAATCTTAGTCACTATACACATAATAAATATATTATAATCTAAAATAATGAATATTGTGAATTGATTAATTTCTGCCTTTAACACCAAGCTGAATGGAAGGTGTATTGAATTTGAAGATTGTATGATATATAGTAGACAGTACTTCCCAGTTAATTATTGATGTTTTACATCTTTGCTGGTCACAATGGCAAACATATAAATACAACAAAGTCTTGCCAACTTAAATAAATAAAACTCTTTTGGAATGCTGATTTTATGAATTTGTTTTTTTACAGTACATTATTTTTAAATTAATAGTGCCCAATAAAGGAAAACAACTAAAGACATGTTTTGCCCCGGGTTTGAGACCATACATGTATTTTGTGTTATTTCATTGATTGCAGAAGGAATCCTTTAATATCCATGGCAACCCAGACAACATTCAAGTTACATAGAGGACTTCTTACATGATGCCCTCATGAATCCCACCTCCACCACAGGTCTTACTGGTTCACCTCCACCAGTCAATTCGTGTTGCCCTCTAATAAAAAAAAATGCATCCTACAACAGCCTGAAATTCATTTGTAAAAAAATGTAACATTCAAAACAAAAATAAATTAATATTTTTAGACCTGGATTGTTACTTTCAAAACACACACAAGTTGCCCCTCAAAATCAACAAAACAAAGCTTTGTCAGCTGGATTTTTGCAAATCTAAACAATAAACAGTCAATCCATTTTTTTGGGGGGGGCCTAATATGGTGTCAACCGCACAGATTATTCTCTTTGTAAGAAGGTGGTGTGAATTTTGTACCTCTAACTCAACGTTGGAGATACAAAAATAACGCCACCTTCTTACAAAGAGAATAATCTGTGCGGTTATATACAAAAAAAAAAGACAGAAGTTTAAGTGGGCATTTTTTTTTTACAAACAGAGATTCGCTTGTCCACGTCCATATGCATATATTTATTAACCTTCTTGCATCAAACAGGGTCAGTCATGATGGAAAGACACAGTGTTAACCTTGTTATAAGTCATTTGTAGTGAACTGTTTTTTTTTTAACAATTTCCTCATGAAAACTGGTTGTGAATGTCATGTCTAAGTGAAACAGTCAAAGCATGAAAAAGACAAATGGTTATGAGACTGCGAAGAGTTTGAATGACCAACAGACACATAAAGCTCCTCGTCCTCATTTAGTGCATTTCTGAAACAAAATGGAAAAACATATTGTATTTTTTTAAGTTGGTTTTGAACAGCTAACATTTCCCATTAAATGAACTTCACACTAGGTGCTTATTTCTAAGATCATTCAGATATTGTGACACAATACATACCCTGAGCTGGTGTTAAACAATAATTAATTGATTAATTAATAAAGCAAAGAGCATATGGTTTATTTTTCCTGTTTTTGTATGTCATCCAATATTACATTTGGGTTAATAGAACAGGGCTACCAAAGTATGTCGTTAATGACATGAACTCATGTTCCTGTCCTCCCTTTAATGGCAGGGGAAAGAAAAATGGGCTTATTTCAGCTCTTTCTAATGTTCCTGCAGAGGGTTGGGTTTGTTTGTTTGTTTGATTGGGGTTTAACATCATACTCAAGGGTATTTCACTTATATGACGGGCGGTTGGAGGGAGCTTTATGCTAAGGAAAAACATGAAACAGATTTGCTCCTGATTAAATTCTATTGTGTCCTGTGATTATCTTGTTTTTGTCCTGTGTTATCTTTATTTGTAGCCAGTGTTGTTGAGGGGGGTTCTATCCGTTGTGCTGACATACCATCGTGTGAGTGATAACCTTAAGTATGGCAATAAACCCTAATCGATCAAACAAACACTCATGTTCTCTCAACTCACATCACATTAAGCCATTGGGTTTTTGGTCATCAGATCTAAGTCACTAGCTACCATCTCGCTGACCAATTTCTGAAAAATAAAACAAGTCATGACACGTGATACAAGTTATTTCTACTTGTGCTATAACATAAACTACAACTAACCATCTAATATGACCTTGAACTAGATCCCACGACAGAAATTTGACCTTGATCCATAAATTATCAGCAGTTGTCCATGGTAATTAGGTGGAAATCCAAGAAGAAACCTATGGCACAATTGCCTGATTCACATCATGTGACTTCAATTAGAAGTACAGAATAGGTGAAGAGTAGTCACACAGAAGTTGATAGGAATATGTAACAATTTAGTTATGAATTATGAATGCTAGTCTCGTGATTGGAGTATTACAATAACCCGTATTAATCTTCCCCACTCCTGGTATATCCACTCGATCTTTGTCTAGAGCAGTTTGGATGGTATTCAAACATGACAGTGTTACAACATCTATACAATAACCCTCTTTAAACTTCCCCACTAATGGTATATTCACTGAATCTTTGCCTTGATCAGTTTGCATGGTATTCAAACTCCACTGTGAAATAAAATCTATAAAATGAGTGTAAACTAACATTATTAACACTCACCTTAAAGTCATATTTTGGTTTCCATCCTAAAGCCTTTCTCATCTTAGAACTGTCTCCAAGTAAAAATTCCTAAAAATCGGTACACATCGTAAGTTGTCATGACAAAAGAGCATCAATCATTAGGAAATGTCTTTAGAAAAAAAAATTGAAGATATCTTTCTTGTCAATGTTAAGAATGGGCAGACAGTCCAATTTCAGATTACCATTCTTGTCAACGTTCAATTTCAGATTACCCTTCTTGTCAACGTTAAGGATGGACGAACAGTCCAATTTCAGATAATCCCTCCGATCAAATTGGAGGGAAAGAAGTTTAATTTGCATTGAGTGTATTCACATCTATTCGATACATACCACTTCTGTTGGGCGGTAATATTTGGGATCCACTTTTACTAAAACGGCACCAGTATCCTTGTCTTTCCCAACCTCATTGACACCCTCACCTTCCCATCTGAAAGAGCAAATGGGATAATGTTTTTTTATATTCCAGTGGACCACCACAGTTTGTCACAAGTTTGTTAAGATCATTATCTGGAGGTGGATGGGTTCAAGACAAGGGGCACAATTCGAAGAAAATAGCCAGTCCATTATCAATGCATTTAATTATTAAATTAGTAAATATTATTATCATCATTCAAGTGTAACAGTTGATCCAAGTTCAGTAAATTGTCCCATTTGTAGGTCTCCTTTTGTAGATTTTATACTTAATGATAGTCCCTAAAAGATTCAGGGTGTTTGTTTGGGTTTTAGAGTCGTACTCAAGGGTATTTCACTTAGATGATGACAGATTGTCCACTTTACACTGCACCTAGCCTTATTACGGTGGAAAACCGAGAGGAAACTTCTTAAAAACCACCCCGCAATTTTCGGAGCCACAACATGTGACTCACTCATATACCAGATGGCTGACAGGTGGGCTCACTCCAGTGACATTACATCGAAGAAGGTTCTGTTTAGTATGTGCACACACTACCACTAAGCCACAACCACGGGCAGGGAAGAAACCGCAGTAATTATGAACTCGTTTGTTTTGTCACAAACTAAATTTAGATTTCAGATTCACATTCATTTATTTCACTGATGCAAACTAATATAAACAAATACAGTAAAACAGAATATATAATAATATAAATAAGTACATGAATAACGTGCAGACACATCAGAATATATGCTCACTCTATTGTCGCAATACGAGTTCATCAGGGGGAATAAAACCCCAAAGGGCTTGTTCTATCGCTGTGTAATATTAATCGTGAGGAAATAACTTTAAGCACAATTTAGAACATATTTGCATAAGACAATGATTTATACGG
>JARFOD010117971.1:0-14799 GCA_031763545.1 Mopalia muscosa | reverse complement strand
TACAGGCATATGTATCGAAACGTTGTGTTCTATCACAAAACAAGAAGTGGTTATCCAGAAATTGTATAATTAGATATACCCTTATACCTAACAGATATACCTTTATACCTAACATATACCTATATAATAGGAACTGACAGATATACCTCCATACCTAACAGATATACTTCCATACAGAAAAAAAGCCTCTCCCCTCACCCCCCACCCCCACCCCCCTCTCTGGAGTCGAAAAAAGACAATCCTATATGACATTAACAAGTGTCGGGTTAAAGTTCTTAGCTAGACACACTGTACTTCGGGACATCAGCCCCAACACGAACTCAAATCATTGAATAAAACCAAACTAGAAGAAAATTTTCCAATCATCCATAAATTTGTAGACCATTCGGAAGCACTTCGTCAATAGAAGACAATTGGATGCGCATCCAGACTTCGGGGTGAGTATAAGGCCAACTAAAGTAGGTTGATCAATCATTTTTGGCTGATTGCTATTGCATAAAAATAATAAAATCGTGATAAGAGCTAATGCGGTCGGGTACTACTTTAACTGGTCCTTTGTTTGGTTCAATGTGGCTCACCTTATTGCTATAAGGCCTGACTTCCCGTCTTATATCCCATACAAAAACTAACTGCCGGCGAATTATTTCGTATTCTTGGAATTGGAAACGTTTGTCAATACTGGATAATAAAGAAGTACTTTTTTACATCTTCCGTTTGCTTTTCTATTTTGAGGTCTTTCTTTAACCTGCTGGATGGAAACGCATCTGCTTCTCTTCAATTTCATTTGAGGCTTGCAGCTGCGTCATTTGTTCTCCCTTCCATCGCCTGTTATCTCCATCAAACTTCAGTCAGAGCTAAAATGTTGTTCAACACCTTAAGAATTTGCTCATAGGCAATAAAACATAACATAGGTTACTGGTCATTTATGAAAGTTTGTTCTTAAATTTGTATCGGGCCCGCGGCCGTGTCTTATTGGTAGCGTGTTCGCTTACTAAACTGAACCTGCTTCAATGTACCGTTTACGGGATCGAGTCTGCCTGTCGGGCATCAGGTATATGAGCGAGCCACATGTTGTGGCTCCGGCAATCGGGCTGGTGTTTTTTTACGAGGTTCCCTCCCGGTTTTCCCCGGTAAAAAGTAAAGATGTAGTGTGTAGCGAACAATCCGTCGTTATATAAGTAAAATACCCTTAAGTACGACTTTAAACCCCAATCAAACAGAAAATTTTATGATAAAAATAAGGCGATTTCTATATAGTGTTGTAACCCAAACAGATATGTGGTCCGCCATTCAAATTTATTGAATAGAGTATTATCGTTGTCAATCTAGTGTAGACACTAGTGTCCTTCATGTCAGATGTGGAGAGTTGAAAGTCTTTGAATTATTTATATCAAGCTAGGGCATTTCGTTACTTCCCATCCGATGAAACCATTAGTATATCTCTTTAGTACTGTTTCATCTTTTTATTTATTTAATATGATACAGTTTTTATATAACATTCTTAAAAAAGATTAATGTTCGTTGAATCACAACATGAATTTAAAGACTTCATTCAGACATGAAATGTTCTTATTTGATTGCACTCGGCCCTGACATCCTGTACTGGCTACATAAAAATTTATTTCATAACACATGCTTAATTGTCAAATTAACTTTTATTGCGAAAGTTACTTGCTGTTTTAAATTTATTGGTGTGTCTATTCTGATCTGTGAAGTATTTACATCCTGACTTTATCATAATAGCTTAAATGGAAACAACCCCAAAGATAATTACTTTTTTTTCAGACCAACTGTGTTGGCTAAGTAGGAGTGTGTGTGCTTGCTTATCCTACATCGTTATACCGTTCACTGGATCGAATCAGTCGTTCGGCCATCAAGTATACTGGTAAGTCGCGCTATGTGGCTTCTGCAATTGCGGGCGGGGGGGGGGGGCAAGGTTTCGTCCCTGTTTTCCATTTTAATAAACAGTGTGAAATGGACAACCTGTATCATATAAGTGAAATACCCTTGAGTGCCACGTTCAGCTCCAATCAAACAAACTAAACAATTTGTCTGAGAAGTCGTCATACAGTTTTATTTATCATTTATAACTGCGATCATTTTTGACTAAATTACAGCTTAATTACGTACTCTTATCGAATCGGTTACATATTTTATTTTTGTAAAACAAAACAATATTAAAGTTGAAATTTCGGCTTGACATGCTTAATCACGATTCAGTTATTTGGGTGATTTAATAATTTGCCCTTGCCTATTGCTGCAATATTATAGTTATACCCTTTAGCTGAAAAGTAAAACATTTATTTCCTTAGCATTTGTAGTGACTCTAAACTCCTCAAATTGCACAAATTTTCAATATTAAGCTCGATTGGTATTATAATAATTCTAACGGTTTTTTCTGCCTTTTCTGTCCTCTGAGCATTTACAAACGGCACGCAACATGATTTTTTCAACACAGACCAAGATTATACTAAATGATTTGCTTACAATGTTTAACATCGTGTTAAACACAAATGTTAAAAACTCTCAGTATATTAAACAATTCTCGTCTACGACACAGTAATACTCAGCCTATTGGCAAAATTGTAAGAAATATTATTTTAAATAATCTTTCTGTTCAAGTCTGTTATCTTCATCTAGTTTCATTTATTTTTATTATTACAACCAAATAAGACAGTCGAAGAAGTATATCTAGGTTAAAACTGCATGACAATGTAAAAGTGCATGACAATGTAAAACTGCATGACAAGGTCAAAACATCATTGCAGAATTGACACTGCATGAAAGTGGTAACGTGAAAATGTGCATTGGGATGTGAAAAAAACATACAAATGATAAAACTTTATGACAATGTTAACACTTCATGAAAATGTCAAACTTTCATGGTATTGGAATCCCATCCTAATGTTAAAACATCTCGGACATATTAAACTACATGGCAATGTTGAAACTCCATGGCAATGTTGAAAGTACATGGCATTGGCAATTTTGAAACTACATGACAATGTTGAAAGTACGTGACAATGTTGAAAGTACAAGACAATGTTGAAACTACATGACAATGTTGAAACTACATGACAGTGTTGAAACTATATGGCAAGTTTTAAACTGGACGATTATGAAACAAAACAAATAGTTGTTGGTACAAGAGAGCATTAACAGAGAGTGCTGCCTTGTACAGACTTTGAGTGTTCCAAGATGTAACAATCGTACCCTATTTGTTACCAAATTAGAATTATACTCATAACGTGTTTTACTGAGACATGGCATAACGTCTATTCTGTCCTGGTTGATTTTAAAGAAATCATTATCATAAACGACAATTTTGTTTCTTCCACCTGATCTCATTAAGTACCCAGCGAAGCTCTCGGAAGTGAAGTAGACATTAACCAGACTCTAAAATAAGTGTTTTCAAAGATGACCAACTATGAAGGAAAGTAAATGTGTCGGAATGACTGCATTGTTGCACAATCTTAGTCGTCAATCTCTACGTGGAAAAGTGGACACTTCCGAGCCATTTAATATAAGTCTTTGTAATAGGTGTCTGGTGCTAGATCAATTGTATTAAGAATTCTCCACTTATACAAAGAACAGCTTGAAAAGGAAGTTGTTGAATTGGGCAACAGACAAAAGGCCATTTATCATAATTTTCTCCACGACTGAAAATGAGTAATAAGACAACAAGACAGAATCTTAGCTAATTATGTGCTAGCTGTTCATCATAAGTTAATAAAATCGAACAAAAGTATTTTTGTATTGCAAAATTGAAAACCTAGTTTCAATATAAACGAGACTGAGGGACTGGTATTATACCAGCGACTACGTTTGTGTCGTATCGTTCACGGGATCGACTTCGCACGTCGACCATCAGGTATACGACACAATGCGGCCCCGGTAATCACGGGGGGAGGGGGGGGGGGGTCTTAACGAGGTTGTATCCAGGTTTCCCACCGTTATAAGGCAAGAAAAATTATTTAGTGGACAATCATTGTCAAATAAGTGAAATAGCCCTGATGAGTTGGGGTGATTCTCACATATGACAATCTTGACTACTATTAATTTAATAAATAATCGTTACATTGGGATATATCCGCAGTGACCAGTCTTACTGCGAGAACAGCCCGAGTTGAGTGAAACAGGGTGTCGAATGACAAGTACTTCACTGTATAGATTAATTGATATCAATTGAGACTGTTGCGAATTCAGAGGTGTTGGGTGTGTGTGTTATTAGCAATTCTGACGGAGATTCGCTGATCAAATTAAGTCTCATCAGTCCATCCATCAGCGAAATAATTCTAAGCTCGAGTTCATTTAGCGGCTAAATGTACCAATTGCATCGAGCAAGTGCTAATTCGTTAAACGGTTTCGTATCGTATGGTCACAGGGGGTCATTAGCATGCATGAGACTGTGCTGTCTATCAATTCTCTCAAACATCCCATCTTATCAATAAGGTTACTTCAATTCACATCGCAATGCTTATATTATCTAATTATCAATTAACCCACATAGCCTCGTATTTCCCCTCTTCCCCCCCCCCCCCACCCCCCGCCCCCCTAATTTCGTTCAATATTGAGTCCACTGAATTTGACTCTCTCTTTCTCCATCAATGTACCATTGGTTTAGAAATTGTTATACTGATGTTGTTTTATCAATATTGTCTAGTCCGCGTGTTTATGTAAATTCGTTTTTCTCGTCGCTCGTTGACAGTTTCTGTTGCTGAGAATTGCTTCATAAATAATGTCGCAAATATGGAAGGGGGATGGGGTATCTAACTTTTTCATACACAGCGTCTCTTATTACTTCAAGCTGTTTGAGTTATGCTATATCAGCAAGTTACCTAATGTAAAATTCACCAACTGACACTAATGTAGAGTGTGTACGTTCCTTAGATAATATTCAAAGGTCATAAATGTGTGAAAAGCGTTAATCATCAAAGTTACAAATTTCTTTTATCAGAGAGGAATAACTTCAGGCCTTAGATTTATATATAATGCATTAAGCCTAGCTTATGACAAGTCATAATGACGGCACATCAGCGAGAAGAAAAAAAATGGAAAATCTAGATGTACAATAATGTTATACAAGTGTTAACATTTATATAATGCCAAATACTGGATTATTGCCTTCGTTTTTATTTCTCTCTGAAAGACAAGATCTAGAACCCAGAGATGACGTTTAACCAAAAATTATATGCGCCACTGTATATGTGGATTATTTTTTTTTTTAAAAGGATCATAGAAAAACTTGGCATTTTTTACACGCCTTGGTAGTTCTTACACACTTTCACAGAACGTCGTACGACAAATAAATATCGAACGATAAAATTACGTCATGTTAAGCCCTGCTTATGTCACACTGCCATGCGATAGAACTGACGGCGACTGAACTCAACTGAGCGCTTATGTCACAAAACACCCCGCACGTCAAAGACTAGACGCAACTCGCTGGAACTAGTTGACCACAGTCGTTAGAGCGCTTATGTCACTTGCGATTGCTCACGATCAGTTGCAACTGAACGTAGAAAGTAGAAAATTCGCGACTATCTGGAACTGGACGGCAACTAGTTGCCGATAGACGCAGCAGAGACACAGATGCGCTTACGTCACATTCAAAGCTACGACTGATTAGTTGCCGTCGATCGTCAACTGGTCCATTGGGACTGATCGGAACTAGTTCTCACTAGACGTAACTGCGACATAAGCTAGGCTTAAAACTATTGAGTAAAAATATCATACGATATTTAATTATCGTATGTCATTTTGTGAAAGTGGCCTCTGGGACCGTCTGCTCAAAGCTCTGTTAAGTTAACGGTCTGTTAGATGACGTGACGTTACAATGAATTTCTATAATGAAGTGACGTGCGCACATATACATAACAAGGAACACAGCTCAGCGGTAACCGTGAGACAACTATGACCGTTTTGTTTATCGCCGTTCCGACTCCCTCCTTTCACAGACCCGCATTGTACGAGCGAACCATTGGTTAAAATCCACCTTGAAGAAAAATACAGTCTATACTTTAAATAAATCAATTCGTTATCCGTAAACAAACTTGTGGTGTTGTGGTATTTTCAATTCCCAATGGGGTAAAGATACATCACAGTGCGCTATTGTTCATCTACCAAATTTCCGATAAAAAAAAGACATGTCTGCCCCACTTCAATTTTTTGTTCTCATTTTCAAACTTATAGCACAATAAGGGAATCGGTTGTGGCGAAAAAAGTTTAAAACATGTCTGCTTTACAATCGCTATGATTAAATTGTATCAAAATATCAGAAAAATGTTTTTAGAAGACTTTTTCTTCGGCGTTTTCCGCTGTTTTACATCTCAGCTGAGTCTGATGGCGTTGTCATGGCAGCACGCGATGCCGGAGGAGATATATTCCCATTTCTGATTGGCTGGTGACAGTTTACTGCATACAAGGGGGAATTTAGGAAGCCACTTTTAAAGCAGCGGGGGATCTATATTTTCTGCCTTTTTCGGGTTAGAATGGTGTTCAAACCCTCGTCAACGGCCATAGTGGTGTAGTTAAGACCTCTGACGTCAGTCTGACACCTCACCAAAACCCTTGACACCTGCCGCGGCTCAGGTTTTGTCTCGATGTCAAACTGACGACAGAGGTCTTAATTGCAACACTAAGACATATGGTTCGGCCTAAACCTTTAAACCGCCTATAGTTCTCCGCCTACGTTGATGCACGACATTGACAAAAATCATGAGACATAATGTTTTGTTTTATGCCACACGACGTGTTTTGCACCTACTCGACGTGAGGCGTATCACTGGGATATCTTCGCTCGAGGCGCAGAGCATCATTTGTCGTGAGGTGACAGTTCAACTTATTTCTTTTTTAAACAGGCAGTAGTTGTTTTGTTATACAGCAGTGTCTCTTTGGTGTCGATCCTCTGTTTGCTTTAATCCTTTAGCCAAATTACGTTCCTGTGTATCCCAAAATCACTATTCATAGTCTTGGCATTTGATTACAAACATTAGACCACCAATACAAATATGTAAGGTTAGCGAGTGCGCTTACTAATTTTACTTCGATCTACTGTTCACCCAGCACACATTATAGCTTCGGCAATCGCCTTTGTGCTTTTTGTCAGGTTTCTGATCCCTTTTCTCCGCAATTGGAAAAGGAACAATGTGAAGTGGACACTCAGTCATCATATAAGTGGAATGCCCTTGAATTCGACGTTAAACCGCGAACAAACAATCTGCTTTACATCTTAAATACAGTGTTCTCTTGAATGTGGTGCAACGTATTTCTGATCAAATGCTGTTATTACCATGTTTTAGTAACGTGCCACAAGGGAAAAATAGTCTGCATGTAAAATGCCATCCGAGTAAACAACGTGATTCCAGAAATACGTATATTGATTGAATACTGTTTGACTGTGTTCGACGGCGTTTCATAAATACGCCGCAAAATATAATAGAAACGTAAAAAGTTACATTTATTACATTTTGTGTTTTTCAAACAAGCATTTTCCCGGTGAATTGATGGAAACCATAGAAAAGGCGTTCTCAACCACCTGTCAATTGTCATGGCCATCAGTAATTTGTCTTGTACAGCTGTTATTTCTACTGATACAGCGTGCATGGTTTTGTTGGATACGGCCATTCATATCCAGCATCGAGTGACTGGTAAATTTCACTCTACCTTTCTTATTGACTGCATTTAAGCTATAGGGGTTTGCTAGCGAATTACATTTTGCTCCGTAACACAACTGTTTGCCAATGATAGCCTCCAACAAAAATATGCTCACCAGAACACACATTACATACAAATCGTTTTGCTCCGATGGAAAGTTTCAGTTTCTCTATAATTAAAGTTACCGTAATTATACTTGGAATACATGTCCTTTTATGAAGGCTTAAGTATCGTTCAAATGTTGGTATGTCGTATGACTGGTATTCACATGAACAACCTATTCGCTAACAAAGACTGTCGATTCCGGCCGATGACTTCCGATCTGAATCCAGCATCCAATATTAATCTATCTTCGGACATGTTCTCTGATGAAGCCAATACAGTTTATCCGGTTTGATAGTGTTGTCAGTATTGATTCATATGTTGTGTCGTGAGCTATTGCCGGCCTCAAAATGAAGTATTGAACACATTTGAACACGTTCATCCCGTATATATTGATTGGTTGATTGATTGATTGCTGTTTATCGCCGAGCCATCCCGTATTGTCACCTTGGATTACAATTAAGGGGATATGTAACGGCAAGATTTAACCTTCAATGGCCGATGATATCAAGAACTCTCTGTCGGATCGCGAGGACTGGCGAGATGCTTTACCCGTTTACAAGCTTGGAGACAGTGTGTCGAACAAAACTTACTTCAAGGCTTGATTTCATTGAATATTTCCATGTTTAGGTTGCTATCAGAAATAATAAGACTTAAGTACATATAAACGACTATCTTTAATTCCGTAGAAAGTAGTATTATAACTCTGAAAAAGCACATTTGGATACAAAAAACAACGATACAATGCTGGACTATAAAAACTTTGTTTTCGCGGATAAAAAAAGTGGCAGCCGATTGAAGGAAAATAAAGCAATTGGGTCTAGTTTGGTGCCTCAAAGCGCTAAAACAGTTTTTCATTCACACCCTATTAATATTTCGCTTACTTTTTTAGGCTGCAAAAACTGTGAAAATCAAGCAAATAGTATATTTTAATATTTTTGGTTTATTTTTTACATAGTCATTATGGGCGTGAATGGATTCAATTATACTTGTTGTGAATATCAACTAAGGATAAGTTAATGCTCGTTCTTGTATATTCACACTCGGTATATTTCAAGTATTTATATGGTTTTGCAAACGTTTACAACAAAAAAATCATGATAGAGCGATACTCTCATCAGCTATCGATATCCACAGAAATGCACATGCGCATTGACAACTGTCAAGCTGACCAGTTTTCCGGAATCTTTACGGAAACGAGCGAATGAGAACAATACCGAGTGCATGATTGTATGTGGATCGGGCCTGGATAAGGCCGAGCTTCATATTCCTGTATATTGTAATCCCAGGTGTCACCCACCAAACAGTAATATTTTAAGGATAATAACGCAGACAGGCAGAGACATCTATCAACGAAATGGTTTGCCCCAATTCAAAATAACTTCTGATTGTCTACATCCCCATATTCAACATTGTATGTGACCAGATAGTGTAGATTTTTTGGTATACATTGATAAACGTACTGTCGTATTGACCACAGCGAAGGAAGCGTCTCAACCGGTGGCTTTGGAAGCCGGCTATTGCTTGAAAGAAGAGTAGTTATATTTGGTTTAACCTAGTGTAAAATAACTTATGACTATAAATATACCAAAGGAATTCCCAGCTAGATTAATCCCGCAATCCTTTCAACTTAGACAGTTAATCAAGATACGAAATAAAAAAGCTATTTTTCCTAAGCAGTTTGTATTTATGTTTGAAAAATCTAAAGACATGTTAGACATTTTACAATCCAAACGGATAAATCAAGCTATAAATTAGGAGGAATGAAATTAGTTTTGCTGTTAATAAGCTAGAGCATGCTTATTGAACTGAAAATAGCATTAAACAGGATACTAAAATAGGCCATGAACCTAGGAAGGAGATGAGTACGCGTGTGCCGGGAATGATACCATGATATATCTACTATGTATCAGTAGATGTTCTTTTACAGCAACGTTAATAATTAAGTTGTATTAATTGTCGGAGTATAACCAGGCCATAAGCAAGGTTAAGGTTATCCTAGTTTAAGTTTAGATTTAACCTAGGTTCATTTTAACACAGCTTTGGTAAATGCAAATTACCTATGGATAGATCTATACGCTGGGTTGATGAATGTTAACCTAGCGGTGTATTTATCCTACCTGTGAACAACCAGCTCCAGGTATTTATTAAAGACTTTTTTTTTTTTTTAAGCAGTGACATCGCCCCTGTCCCGGTGTGAGTTTCATTGACTTTATGATGGTCCGAGATTGCTGATTTATAGTCCAGGTGTTTGGCTCAGTGATATGTTCTTTTGTTCTAAGTGTGGGATCGACTGGTTGGTTTCACCTGTGTTGTGGTCAACCTGTTCATTGCATGTGCAGGGGTTTGCCTAAGGTGGTTAGTAAAGGGCATGTAGTATTAAAGTATTTCAGGATTCTTTTGATCTGGTAGCTGACCTGCCCAGTTAGGTGCACGATTGGCTTTTCTCATTCTTTCTCGCGTTATTTGTCATGTACAGGTAATCAGTCAACGCGTTGTCTTTAACGCCACGTGTTTTTGTGCCTAGAATGAATGACAATAAAGCGAATAGTGCACCGAAATGCCTGCGCAATGATTGTTAGAGTGATGCGTAAAGGGTAAGACTGTTCCACTGGTTTGCTGCTTGTAGATTAGGGCTGTTTTAGGTTCCGGTTAATGATAATGATGACAAATAGAAGACTTTTCAACTCTCACTGATTTTCACAGGCCAAATCTTTTGAGTAAAATATAGTACAGACATGGCATGAAGTTGAAGTTAGATAACAAACATACAATTTCACATAATCAAACAAAATTAACCATTTATATCAATTGGATATACCAGGTAAAAATTATTTTATATTACAGTTGATATTTTTTTTCTATACGGATATGACATCAATATCATCTTAGCAAATTTAAGCATAGTCAGTCTTACCAGCCATGTATTTAATTGCCATAAATTTGTCTGATATCTTTTCAATACTTCAATAATTTGACATATAAACGACAGCAATTTCATAACAAGTCAAGTACAAAGATTTCCGTACCACCGAATGGAATGTAATAAAAACTGTGTTTATGGGCATACGTGATTTTCTGCTAATTAAACTTACTGTAGCACTTTATCCGACAAAATACGAGATGATGTAAATATTTTAAGAGAACACCTGCTGGATTTATTGACCAAATTACCTTTTAGTTGAACAGAATTGCGAACTTTCTCCGAACAATTCATCAAAATAACGCGATTCTTAATGAAATCCGGCATAATAAATAAACAAAAATACATTGTTAATTTCTTAAATGATCAGCAAATCTCATTATTATAAAATTGATTGCAACAAACCGTTGTCATTCGACACCATGGAATAAACGTATTAATTGTCCTCATATTTTTCTATTTATTACTTTTTATTTATTTATTTATTCACAAAAAAGGCACATATTTGATAGAATAAAGGAAAAGACTTTTGGTTTGGCGGGAATAAAGTCTACCGGACTTGCTCCATCCCATACAGAATATAAGCTATGACAATATTGACGTGGGTGAGTAGAAAATAAAAAATATATTTCTAAAAGCAATCACACTGGCACAGGGATTATTTATGATTTCTTTTTAACAAAATTAATAATAATACATATGATATACATATATGTAATTACAGTAACCTTTATACAAATGGACACTTCAATCACACAACACCACACTACCGAAAACGCACTGTTAACCCCATGGGATCACTGTAAAAAAAGATCCTTAATATGTTTTTTGAAAAGGGATAATGAGTTGAGTTGCTTTAAATTAACGGGAAGTTTGTTCCAGAGCCGAGGAAATGAACATTTGGGTGAATAATAGGAGAGATTTGTCTTAGTAATGGGCAGATAGAGATTAAATTCGTTGGATCTAGTCGGAAAGGAGTGTATTTGTGATTGCTTCTTAAACTGTAGACGGAAATTGTGGGCCAGCAGAAAAGGTTGGAATATAAATGTGTGAATTTGCTGCATAGAGGAATACTGAACGAGGGACTCAAGAGGGAGAATGTTAAGGGATTTAAATACAGGTCTATAGTGTGGTCAAATTTATTTGACTTGATTCGGATGTGATGATTCGGATATACCGTTACTAGAACGGTTGAACAAACAAATTAGGACTTTCAAAGCCTGCAGCCATGGCTTAGTGGTTAGCGAGTGTGTTTTCCAAAGCCTACTTCGATGTACTGTTCACGGGATTGAGTACGTCTGTCGACCCTCATATATATGAGTGAAACAAGATGTGGCTACGGCAATCGCTGGGGTGGTTAAATATAGACATCATTTATGTTACCAGGTGTTGTAGTTTTGCACATTTTGAATCTAAACAACTTAGAATCTATAAACAGCCGTCAATTATTTTTAAAATAAAAACCAAAGTTCTAGTACGATATTTTGATTGCTGACTATGGACACATATGAACTGGTGTCATAGGAAACTGAGAAACGGTTTATAAGGATGATAAACCCCATCATTCAACTCTTAACCATATGGTGAAATGTATTTTAGCAGTCTTATATTTGGACAGATTTTCTGAGATGTCCGAGATGAAAAGCAGATAACTGAATTTCTAAACATGCCTGAATATCAATTGCACTTCTATTTTACAGATGCTTTAACGTCTCCTTAAGGCCAAATATCCAGTGAGAAATGGAATTCAATACCTCTTACTTTTAACAACCTTTGTTCATTGAATAAACAACAAAAACTATGATAGCACATTACATCGCTAAATGTTGCTCTGCCAACTTTAATATAACACAATCGATACAAAAGAAATCAGTACATGCCACAGGGGTATCAACCAAACACCATGTCAATAATAAAAACAATGGTATAGTTTTGCGTACTTTTGATCACCTTGGTTTTGCTTTGGGTTTTCCTTCAAGAAATATAAGGCACATTATAGCAAACAATATAAACACAAATCTGATGGATCTAGACCAATTAAACTACCTATGTATCAGACCAATTGTGGGTCTCATTCATGTTAGAGGACATATGCATTGGTCAGATTATATTTCTTTGAAATACCAGTTTTCTTATTGGCTTGCCGGCTATGGTGAGTAGCATTGTCGTTGTCTCGGCAATTTCTAAAATCGGGCTCTTTTTTTGGATATTTCAATATGTGCTTACCACCAAAAGGAAATGCTCTCAGGCAAAAGTACAAAGACAGTTTGTCCCAAGCAACTCTACTATCTTTATTGAGCACTAGATACCCGTTCAGAGTTATACAGAAAATCACATTTGAGAGGGTTGTGTTGGTGTGGACATTAAATGTTGGAATAGATCGTCATTATAAGTATGTAAAGCAGCCAATAAGACAATGAACCAAAACGATCTACAGGCAAAATCAGTGGCCTACCAGGTTAACACTCGTCTTAACAGAATAGAAATACGCCACAAACATGCATGTAATAGCTCACCGAATCCGAAGCCTTTACTATATAAAGGCTTCTGTCTTGTCACCTCTGTCGCCAGTCGCCATATTGAAAAGGGAAATGATGTTAAATAAACTAGTGCAGCTGATTTATTCACAAACCCTTCCTGGCCTCATTTGAACACACCGATTGTAGTCCCAGGACAGCCAATAATATTAGATTAATTTTTCAAGGTTATTAATAAGGACATGTGAATCGTTCCTGCTTTAAGGAGACATGAATGACAACATAGGGTTCTAAATGCAGTCAAACGGTTGCAGAAATCTATGGCAACAAAGGATCTGTCGCCAAGAGTCACTGGTTTGGACGGCAGGATCATTGGCCCACCTATTAACATGTCCGAATGAGATACAGAGACATAGCTTTACCTTACGGAGATGTACAAGCAGAATCAACAGATAACCGTGTGAACATATCCGACTGGGCTACAGAGAAATACATTTCACTCTTGTGGAGATGTACAAGCAGAATCATTAACTAACCTGATAAACATACCCGACTGGGCTACAGAGAAATATGTTTCACCTCCTTGGACGTGTGCAAGCAGAATCAACGACTAACAGGGTCAAAATGCCCTACTGAGCTACAGAGAAATATGTTTTACCTCCATGGAGGTGTACACGTAGAATCATTGGCTAAACCTGGTAAACATACCCGACTAAGATACAGATAAATATGTTTTACCTCCATGGAGGTGTTCAAGCAGAATGAACGGATAACCGTGTGAACATACGCGACTGAGCTACAGAGAAATATGTTTCTCCTCCTTGGGTGTGTACAAGCAGAATCATTGGCTAACCTGGTAAACATATCCGACTGAGCTACAGAGAAATAATTTGTGTCGCTATGGCTCCATAGAGATGCTTCCAATTTTCTAAAGAACCGTTTTTACCATTATGGTTCCATATTTTCAAAAGATCCCCCAACAAACCATTTTTTCCAATGTGTGATTACATCACCAATGCAAAATAGCATTTTGAAAGACAGGGAAAACCCAATATTCAAATCCAGATAAACTGTTTTCGCCTCTGCTAGTAACATAAAGCACCTTGGGTTTCTTCACACTTAGAGATAGACAGTCGTAATAAGATTGACATGGCTTTAAGTACAACGTTAAAACGAATCATTCAAATTTTAAAAAAACCATCTCCCGCGTTCTAACTTAGCATTTAGAACAAAATGTCTTCAGGGATGGTAATCAGAGCGTGGCCTGTTGCGTTTTGGCGTAACGCTTTACCCTTCTATAACAATAAAATATCACGCAGTTAAAATCTTTATTAGAAAAGGCAATGAATAATGTTTGTCACCCAGAATTTGTCCCTGATAGTCAATAAAAGCCATTTCATTTGTTAACATAATGAAAAATAATTACAAAATTGAAGACTTTTGTTTTGTATCCGGTTGTGTTAAATAGCGTTTTATGTGGAGTCTAAGATGCCATTTACGTCACTACTAATATATCTTTGATATCTATATATATATATATATATGTATATATATATTTTTTAATTATTCTATTATTTCTTTGTCGGGTTTTTCGCCAATTCCGTCCGGCTGGTAATTGTTTAGTGACATTAGGTTTCATAA
>JARFOD010117949.1:0-14801 GCA_031763545.1 Mopalia muscosa | reverse complement strand
CTATGGCGGGGTGAGAATCTATAACAGACTCAATAATATGGTTTGTTATATACCTATCACTGCCTAAATCAGGGGTTGGGGTGACCCTATGGCGGGGTGAGAATCTATAACAGACTCAATAATATGGTTTGTTATATACCTATCACTGCCTAAATCAGGGGTTAGGGTGACCCTATGGCGGGGTGAAAATCTATAACAGACTTGATAATATGGTTTGTTATATACCTATCACAGCCTAAATCAGGGGTTGGAGTGACAGAAAGCCTTGTACCTTTAACAAAAAAAAGTCAGGTTTTCTGGAACATGAAAGGTTCGTCGGTTTTAATTTATCATCATCCTTGTGTCAGTGTGATTAAGTTTCGGAAATTATATACTGGTTTTAACAAAATGTGTACAGTACTAATTGAGGTCAAATTTTGACGTTTTCACTTTGACGTTTTTTTTGTTGTTTTTTTGTAATGATATATGAAAGCTCCACACTTGCTGTATGATTCGCCTGACTAGGTGGGTCGCAGGTTCGAATCATATACGGGACTTCGCCTGAAAAGATTGTGGGTTCGATTCCTATACGGGATTTCGCCTGAACAGGTGAGTTGCGGGTTCCATTCCTATAGAGGGCTTTACCTGAAATGGTCACAGCTTTGATTCCTTTAATGGACTTCACCTGACAGGGTCGCAGTAGGATTCCTATACGGGACTTCACCTGAAATAGTCGCAGCTTCGATTCATTTAAATGACTTCACCTGGCAGGGTCGCGGGTACGATTCCTATACAGGACTTCGCCTGAACGGGTGGAAAATTTCGATTCCTGTACGTGACTTTAGCTGACCCGGTGGGTCACGGGTTCGATTCCTGTACGGGACTACACCTGTCTCGGTGAGTCGCGGGTGCGATTCCTGTACGGGACTTAAGCTGACCAGGTGGAAGGTTGGTTCGAATCCTGTACAGGGCTTTCCTTGACCATGCAGGTGTTTCAGGGTTTCGATTCCTATATGGGACTTCAGCTGACCTGGTGGGTCATGGGTTCGATTCCAGTAAGGACTTCATCTGACCAGGCGGATCACTGGTTCGATTCATGTTAAGACTTCATTTGACAAGTGGAAGGTAGGTTTGATTCATGTTAAGACTTCATTTGACCGATGGAAGGTAGGTTTGATTCATGAACTAGAATGTAACTAGGCAAGTTATATAAAGTTTATACTAAGAAAGTTTGTATGCATCTCCAAAAACATTACTATCAAAATAATAACAGATGTTACCATGTTCCACAAATTTGACTAATGCCCAATACCTCCCCCTGCAGAACTGTACGTTAGACTAATGCCCAATACCTTCCCCTGTATAACTCTGCGTTAGACTAATGGCCAATACCTTCCCCTGCAGAACTCTGCATTAGACTAATTCCCAATACCTTCCCCTGCAGAACGCTGCGTTAGACTAATGCCCAATACCTCCGCCTGCAGAACTCTGCGTTAGACTAATGCCCAATACCTTCCCCTGCAGAACTCTGCATTAGACTAATGCCCAATACCTTCCCCTGCAGAACTCTGCGTTAGACTAATGCCCAATACCTTCCCCTGCAGAACTCTGTGTTAGACTAATGCCCATTACCTTCCCCTGCAGAACTCTGCGTTAGACTAATGCCCAATACCTTCCCCTGCAGAACTCTGCATTAGACTAATGCCCCATACCTTTCCCGGCAGAACCCTGCGTTAGACTAGTGTCCAATACCTTCCCCTGCAGAACTCTACGTTAGACTAATGCCCAATACCTTCCCCTGCAGAACTCTGCGTTAGACTAATGCCCAATACCTGCCTCTGCAGAACTCTGTGTTAGAAGAGCATTCTACAATCAATAATAGCGTAGAGTTGCATTATATAACTTTGTTTGTTCCATCTACTAAGTCCCTGGTGTGTTTTATCAAAGTAAAATAAAATTTAAATTATATCACAAATACCCAAGACATGACTGTTTTCCAAAAGAAAATGTTCGAAGCAAGTCCTTTTATTACTATATTCCCGGTATTTCTGAATCTTAAGCCCAGATATATGTACAGCGATTTAGAGGAAGCACAAGAATGCACCAAATAAAGAATATCAACTCTGTTTTACTTATATTTACACAATGAATCTAACTTCATCTGTTTTACTTATATTTACACAAGGAATCTAACTTCATCTGTTTTACATATATTTACACAATGATTTTAAATCCAGTGCTAAAACAAGTATATATATATATCACATAAAGTTAGCTGGAAGAAGAAACCGTTCCTGATTTAACACCTTTTTGTTTTCATAGCGAATGTTGACAGCCAATATAAGGCCTTCGTATCTTCCTATATTCATACTGGTGGTGTGATTTTAATGAACTTTTGGAGCACGACAGGAGATATATCAAACACCTGTCTTTTGATAAAATACCATTTTATAGATTGTTAAGCATAGTTTCAACTGGAAGCGTTGGTGTCTTTACAGAATGCGGGATTAGCACAGCCTGCAGGTGGCCGAGGAATTTTTAGTTCCCCCCACGGAACACGCCTCCGCCTTCTATATCAGGGCGTGAGCCTGCATATGATCAGGCGATTTCTCCCAACGTCAGAGACATAGACACATCCAAATTCTTACAAATGAACACAGTTAATAAAACAGGAAGGCATTGACTTTTATTGGAACTCTCCAATCCTCTCAATGAAGTCAATATATTTTCCTCAGCACTTTTGGCAATAGATTTTAGGTTGACCAGTTTTGCGTTTGAGTTGTTATGCACGTGTCCCATTATAACTTTATGTTTTTAGTCTCGCTTTCAGTCATTGGTTATTTGCAAAACCATTCGGCCCACTTCCTGTGCACCTGTGCGATTGACCTCTCACAGGAAGTTCAATTCTATAGCGAAATCGTCATATAGAAAAACATAGCCACGTATTAATTGTTTCACTTGTTCATAGCCTTGGACCGGGGGAATCGACTGCCCACACTTCCCACACAGCGGTTCTGCGGCGAACAGCATTACGTTTGTTTTCACAAAACCCTCGAGAAGGGATCAATGGCAACCACATGTAGCGGCTACCATGTCGTCATATTGTTTTAAAATGACATTTTCTTCGTCATCGAAATAAAGCAGACTAATAGAATAGAGTTTATTTGGCACACAGCATGGGGTGGAAACGTCTTTTCCCACCTGAAGGGCGTGAACAATACTTTGTACAGTGGCATGGTTCGTGGGTTTCTGGTTTTGCCCCAACGGGAAGGGGCACTCTCCTGAACAATGGTAGGCATTATAACCCTTTGGCGAGATAATCCAGCCGGACCAACCGATCTCCTCAAAATTCACGTACATTTCATATCGGGTGCAAGATTTACGGTGGCGCCGCCTATAATCCAAAGCTCGTCTGCTGCGCAATGGATCCCGTTTCTGTGATCGATTTGCTTCCCGCTTCCTTCTGGTGGGTTGTTTGTACCCCACGGCCTGCAGAATGCGACTGTTGGCAGACTGTGCTCGACCCCGCTCGTTCAGCAATCGAATGGCTTCTCGAAACTTCTGATTAGGCGTCTGAGGGGTCATTTCTCGCCTCTGAATGTCTTCTTTTATTTCTGCGTAATCTGAAATTAACAATTAACTTCAATCAGTGTCTGGTAAGCGGAAAATACTAATTACAATTATATTGACTCGTTTACAAAGTCAATAAAACATGAAGATCAACAGCTTTGAATGTTGTGCATGGTTTAGAGACACACTGACAGCCTATCGTTGATAGTTAATGGTTACATAAGACAGTTACTCGCTACACGACTTTAGATACAATCGTTACGAGTATGTACAGTCTTTGAATTGTTCCGTAGCCTGGTCACTACATTAAACGGCCGCAAATAAATATCTGATGGAACTTTCCCTTTAATTAATTGTTAAAAATTAACATAACTTATTGTAAATCTCATGCCTGTGAATTTGTGATATGTAATATCGTGGAAAAATATATATTAATTCATGGAAAAATAACTATACAACTTGTGACAAGTTAAACACACTTTGTGTTAAGAAAAGCGTTCGTTTCGTTGTAAATTGAATATTTTTGATGAACGGTGTGTCTTTCTAAAGTATTTTTTTCTTTATTTCGCTGGATTATAGCCTTCATGTACAAAATATAGCATGTTTTGTGGCCAATGAAGTCCTCCTAGGGCTTTATCCATTCTCCTTTTCAGACATACATTCTGCTTATATGCCGTTTTTAGGTGAAATGTCTTTGAATAAACTTCCATGAATATAAAGTTACAGAGATTAAAACCACGTACCTTTGTCGTTTGACGAGACATAATTGGGATGTCTGGTTTTGCCATCGTCTGTGAACACAACCAAGACGGGCTGTTTACTATCGTGATGTTCGTTGCGCTGGGCAAATCTGATATAACTCCCATTCACGTGTACTCCCTTTGCTGAAGTAGTGGTCACCAAAAACCCTGAAAGAAAAATGTCAGTTTGATATAGGGTTATAGCGAACACTGGTTTTGATACACATATAGTTTTGTTTTGAAGTGACATGCCGCGAACTCTAGTTTTGATACATGCAGAGTTTTCTTTTGAAGTGACCTGCAGCGATCTCTACTTTTCATACACGTAGAGTTTTGTTTTGAAGTGACCAGCAGCGATCTCTCGTTACGATACAGGGTTCTGGTTTGAGTGACCTGCAGCGATCTCTCATTACGACACAGGGTTCTGGTTTGAAGTGACATGCTGCGATCTCTCGTTACGACACAGGGTTCTAGTTTGAATTCATATACAGCGAACTCCTGTTGTTTTTCCACATTGACAATTTCAACAAATGACATCTTTTGCTTGATATGTATTTGAAGTTTTGAAGTGTTTTCATTCACCACAGGTACACAAACGATTGATGATAATATATAATGAATAATAATGGTGGGATCAAAATCTTAAAAAGACTTGTTCTATCCCTTAGGTAAACAGTTTATACAGAGTGACTTATATAAGTCATAAAAAATAAGTTACTATTAGATAAACGTAGCGTATACAGCAAAAGTGAATAAAATTGCATTTTATCGTCCATAGCAGCTTTACCAGTTAATGCCCACAATAGATAACATAAGTATATCCGTAAGTTTTTTCTTGAAAAGGGATAGCGACGCTGTTGATTTTAATGATTGATTGATTGAGTTTATTCCATTCTCTGGATCCAGCTATTTTTAAAGAATACATTGAAAGGTTGGTACGAAAGAAGGGGCAGTTCAGATCGAGATGTTGTTGTCTATTTGGATAGTTGTGTATGTCTGATAATAAACAAAAGCAAGTTCGGAGGGAGACTGGCAAATTAAATGGGCTGTAAATGAATTGGTGTATGATGGAGAGATAGGAGAACGAATGGAGATTCGGAAGGTCTAATAGGTTAAGTTGTTTAAAGAGAGGTGCAGAGGATTGTAAACGTTTGGCAACGGTGATTGTCGGTATTACACGTTTTTGTAAAATATACAGAGGTCGCAAGTGAGATACGTATGTCCCTCTCCACAGGGGTGTCCCTCTCCACAGGGGTGTCCCTCTCCACAGGGGTGTCCCTCTCCACAGGCGTACATATATAGGTAAAACATTTACATCAACTGCATTATCTTATAATTGTGTGATACAGTCATTAACCCACACGATGACAAAACTAAGAAAGGATAGCTAAGAAAATGTTTCATATTGACTATTAATCTAAAGAGAAGAGCGACAAAGGCCTTAGCAGTACCAGAGGTTGTCGAAATAAAATAAAGGGCAAGTTTTCAGATCATATGATTGCTTCTTATACTTGTGATAGACGACTGTTGTCTTTTAAAGTACGTATGTGTGGCTGGTTATGTATTGTTTGTTAACTTCAGCATGCTAATAATGGGAGCTGGTGCGTGAGAAATGGGGTGGTTTACCGTGATTCGGTGTTGTTCCGTTGGCCCAGTCCTCCACAGCGCGAGTAACGTCAAATACGAGCCAGCCATGTATGTGAGAACTAATCCGTTTAGCTTGTAGCAGTCGAACACCTGACGAGGAATGTAAACCCGAGGGATCCAGCACTTGAAACACCTTCATCTAAAACAATATAAGACAAGTACTTCGTTAATCCATTGACATATTGTAGGATTGACATATTGTAGAAAGTGATCTAAGTATGTGTAAGTGAACTAAATATGTGTAAGTGATCTAAGTATGTGTAAGTGATCTAAGTATGTGTAAGTGGTCAAAGTATGTGTAAGTGGTCTAAGTATGTGTTAGTGAACTAAGTATGTGTAAGTGAACTAAGTATGTGCTAGTGATCTAAGTATGTGTTAGTGGTCTAAGTATGTGTAAGTGGTCTAAGTATGTGTAAGTGGTCTAAGTATGTGTAAGTGATCTAAGTATGTGTTAGTGATCTAAGTATGTGTAAGTGGTCTAAGTATGTGTAAGTGATCTAAGTATGTGTAAGTGATCTAAGTATGTGTAAGTGATCTAAGTATGTGTTAGTGAACTAAGTATGTGTAAGTGGTCTAAGTATGTGTAAGTGATCTAAGTATGTGTAAGTGATCTAAGTATGTGTTAGTGAACTAAGTATGTGCTAGTGATCTAAGTATGTGTTAGTGAACTAAGTATGTGTTAGTGATCTAAGTATGTGTAAGTGATCCCCAGTTCTGAGGCCATCCAAATGTAAGCCCAGGATGACGCACTGACCAGTTCTGAGTCCGTCCAAAAAAATTATCCTTAGAACTTCAATATACTGTAACTTGAATAAATCAACTGAAATTTAATCTTAATAAATTATTCAATCATAGTCAGACCTACCTCAATGATATGTGGGGGTTTTGTTTCTCTTGTTGGAGATGGCTTCGGTCTCATTTTAAACAATCGGAATTCTGCTTGAAGTAGAGCCTCTGTTCGGTCTTCTATGTAGCTCACATTGTATTGATAAAACATCCGCTCGGTGGTAGCTGTGGAGGACACACAACATATCTCAATAATACAATATTATAATTCATGGAATAGGCTTCAGCTTGATACTATACATTTAGTGAGAGGATGGACGGTCCATCAGTCAAACGACAGATCAAATCCTGTTCAGTTTAGTGTCATTCAAAGTCACTTCAACTCGGCTACACTGACATATGCGACACAACTTCAAAATGTGACCGAAATCTAGACTGAATGCAATTTGTTGATCTGCTTTTCTAAAAATTTAAATTGAAGATAAGGAAGGAGCCCCGTGGACCTATGATTAAGCTTTAATAAGACGAGATGTTACCATTAAGTTGTCGGAGCTACACTAATTGCTATAATTCTAAGGGGAGAGACTGTTACATCACCATCTCTGTGTGTACTTGCTAATAATTTTACCACATATGGTTTTTTTATACTCACTAATAAACGGCCATAATGACAAGCTTATCGTTATATATAGGAGTATTGACAAAGCCACTGTGTGTTTAATTTGGGATCTGCACGCAATACGTTTACATGTTTTCGTATATTAATACAGACATCTATGTGTCCAGAGAAAAGAAGAGATTTGACAAATTGCTGGCCTTTAATTACAGAGAAGTGAAGTGTGAACAGTGGCCCAGTCATCTGATAGTTGGCAGTTCAAGTTATAGAATAAGATACATCAACACCTAATCTATCTTGTTCTCATTGAAATGCCATCGTAGTGGTTAAGCCGTGTGGAATGATATCAATGCGTTGATCTGATCTCTTCATTCTTTCTCCACAACCTCGTAATATATTCTAGTTGATATAGAGAGTTGAATTGCTATTCTATCAATTTTATCCCTATACATGCATAATTTGTGGTATTAGTGTGATTTCAATATAGAGTTCACTCTAGCGGAACACCGCGGCTCTTACCAAGAGATAATAAATATATACAGAATAATTGTGACAGATCGTACTTAGCAATGAGAAAAACGAAAAAGAAGAAAACACATTAACGTATTCCGTGCGACTGATTCAAATACATGCAGTGATGTATTGTATTAGGCACAGCCGATTAACGTATATACTTGCTCAGTTAAAATCAATTAGCTTGGAATAACCCCTTAATCTCATGAAAGGGAATTACTTATAAATAATCCAATATGTCTAACAAGTTTATATGTGCCGAGTGAGCCCGTTAATTGCTTGTAATTGGATTTAGACGGTGTTTTATTATGCTCGTACAGTGGGTGGCGTGAACATTGTAGAGCAGCCTTTGTCTCGCACCTGTGTCTAAAGGGATGTGTAAAATTCCTACCGTGAAATAATTCATTACTAATGCTAATTAATGTTTTAAGGTTCAGAGGAAGGCATCCATCTCACGGGTACTTCAAAGAGAGACTGGTTTGAGGGGTCTAATGACCCACTTGCCGGTCTTAGAAAAACGCAATAAATTAATGCGACGTTTCCAATGATAGCTTATATACAAATCAAATGAATCTTTATTTAACGTCGACTATATGAAAATACATTATTACAACTGCACCGACTGATAAATTCTGCATTGTTAATAAATCCTCGATATAGACGATATTAACGTATGGTTAGAATACCTTGGCTTAAAATGGGGAAACCCCAGTCATTGTGATATTAAAACAAAGCATGCATATGTGCTATATCGGAAAGTCGTGGCGTCAGGCAATACTTTACAATCTTTGACAACTTAGATCAGACATTTCAATTGTAACGTTTCAATGTTCAGGTGAACACATCAATAACATAACCAAATATTCACGTTAAATTTCTATCTTCCCTACCTTTAGAATATATTCTACATAGAATAAGTATCGTTTCATTGCTCAAATGTGTTAATTATTCTTATTTGCACCTTTTTTTATATAAATTTTAAAATGACTATTAGGCCGGTTATTAAAATAAATGTTAAATAGCTTACCTTTATCTGGGAAACTTCGAACCACATTAGCATCGTACGGTGTTTTACTTTTAACCAAACCTCCCACGTCTGTAATACTGTTATATAATTCCAGCATGTACTGAGGTGGAGCCCGGTGATGAAAGTCCACGGGTACCCGGGAAATACCGAACACTCGCGATAACCTATCAATCGCTTCGGAGTCAAAGCGCTCATCCTTCTTACTCGATGTACGTCCGTGTAGTCTTAATCCGTCTGTATTGTCAACTATCTCCAGAAAAACTAACAGTCCAAGCAAGTAAATGGCTATATAAGAGTTAGGAAGTGTGCTGGCGCCAGGCTGTCTGGAGCGGGTTGTCACTCTCATGTTGACGATAGAGAACACATTGAAAGCAGAAATGCCCGATCTGTCCCGTTAATAAACTATGACAATACCCCGTGAAATTGAAAGCACGTCTCATCAACAGCGACTGTAAACCCGCGACTACTGGTTGGTCAGTGAAGCAAAACTAAACCACCCTAATCTTGTTGAAAGAGGCAAGTAGGTACACGATAAGGTGTCAAAGGTAATCAAAGAAGCCAGGTAATAAAGAACTAACCAATTCACACGTGGACCTCAAGTTGATTGCGCTTTTGTGTGGATGGTTTTTCTTAGCGGCAGCCAACCCATTAGAGGTGATTACCAATTCTACTGTTTTCCCGCACGTCTTCTGTTCTCCCCCTTAACGTATGCTGCGGGTGTCTTCTTCACTTTAATCACCATTTACTATTTAAGAATCTAATAAGAAAAGAATGTAGTTACTGTCAGTGTGGAAAGCTGGAGTGTATATTGGCTTGGGTTGCGAATGCACCTGCATGTACTCGAGTAGATTGAACAGAGAGTGGGCCAGCCCTGTCATTCATGGGAGTTGAGAATTGACACTTACTCTGGGCTGTCTATAGCCACTCAGCCAATACAAAGAATCTTCTGTTACCTCATTGGAAGCTTCGTTACTTTTTAAATAGATCAGGTAAAAATCCTTCTAGCTATAGACACCTGTAGATTTACCTGGACGATCTAGCGAACGATCCCAAGAGCAACCAGCTTAGCTCAGATCTGAGTTTATACGAAATTCCTCCCACCGTCATGGCTGACAAGACATTAGCCACATCAGTCAAACGTTTGTGGTTTAGTATGTTGGTGACAACACCGTTGGGGTATTTCCTGAAACCTGAATTTAATTTATAATCGACATTAGACTGATCGGCCATTAATTGTCATTGATCGAAATTCATGTCAAATTCATTATCACAGAAACCTTCGATCGCAATCACAAGAATTTCGTACATTTAATTAGAACTTTCCTGGCTCAAAATTATATAACTTTCCTGGCTCAAAATTATATAACTTTTATGGGTCAGAATTATAGAACTTCCCTGTCTCAGAATTATAGAACTTTCATGGGTCAGAATTATAGAACTTCACTCAGAATTATTAACGACAAAAGCCGATTGAAAGTTATATCCTCTACTGCATAAAGTACTTTTTTTCTCACAATTTTCAAACAATTCCAGCTTGAAGTTGTTTCTGTCTTTCTGTAGCATCATATTAATAAACTAATATGTGAACAAACTGTTATCCTCAGAGAAACAGAGTAGGTTACCATGGCAAGTCTGTAAAATACACCTTTAGTAGACGAAACCTGAATGGGGTAGTTTTTCAGCGAGTTTTGTCAAGTGGTATATTTTACCGTACATATGACATTCTCAATGGAATAGCCCGAAGCAAAGCTCATCCATACTGCTCAGGTTCCGTCTATATCCACTGGCCCCTCTCGAGTAACGCTGTAGCCACTATAAGTGTGAGTAGAGTATATGTATAATGATAGAAACCGCCTGCACGAATATGGTAATAATGTACTATGATTATTATATCTTACAATACTGTATATGGTAGAATTGCGCTCCAGAGGATATGTGCTTTATTGAATATATGATTGGGCTCGTATAATTATAATATAATAATTTAGCAAATAATTGGGATATATTATATGAGATTTACAGACTGTCGTATGAGGGGTTTGAAGAAAAGGAGTTGTAATTCGGCGATGGTGTGATAAATGTAAACAAGTCATGTAGGACCAGTGTGAAGCACAAGTCAACAGTTAGACGATGGCGTGATGGATGTAAACAAGTCATGTAGTACCGGTGTGAAGCACAAGTCAGCAGTTAGACGATGGCGGGATGGATGTAAACAAGTCATGTAGAACCAATGTGAAGCACAAGTCAGCAGTTAGGCGATAACGCGATGGATGTAAACAAGTCATGTAGAACCAGTGTGATGCACAAGCCAACAGTTAGACGATAAGGTGATGAATGTAAACAAGTCATGTAGAACCAGTGTGAAGCACAAGTCAACAGTTAGACGATGGCGTGATAGATGTAAACAAGTCATGTAGAACCAGTGTGAAGCACAAGTCAGCAGTAAGACGATAACGCGATGGGTGTAAACAAGTCATGTAGTACCGGTGTGAAGCACAAGGCAACAGTTAGACGATAACGCGATGGATATAAACAAGTCATGTAGAACCAGTTTGAAGCACAAGTCAACAGTTAGGCGATAACGCGATGGATGTAAACAAGGCATGTAGACCAGTGTGAAGCACAAGTCAGCAGTTAGACGATAACGCAATGGATGTAACCGGTGTAAATAAATGTATTCCTAACAAGACAAACCTACAAGTTGCCTGGTATATATATACACCTTCTGTACAGACATTTTTCATTCTTGATAATGCTTTTAAAATAAACGGAAATATTGAATCACTATGTTAATTTACAGTGCAAGCTATGTTTCATTTTATTTTCATTATCTTGGTATTTTATAGTGTATATGTTTAGATTCCTTGTCTCGTTCCCGTCCTTTGCACACATTTCATGAAACCTTGTTTATGATTTGGGTTTTGTTTTTGAAATGTCATATAGACTGATTTATAAACGTCCTCCTCTGGGCTAGTGTGACACACGGCCCACACAGAACATGCTATATCCGGTGCCACACTACCTTTTCGGAAGGCGTTTGATGAATTTCCAAATCGGAATGCTTTTATAGGAAAATGAATGGTGTTCTGCCATGAAAGTCGAATATTACTTGTTGAGAGTTGTTCTGCCAGGGTATTCATTTATTGACATAGTGAATAATTTAGCTCAGATGTATGCAGGTGTTTGTCAAGAAGTAGTGGGTTAATCCGGTCACTTAATCCTCTTAATCTAACAGAAGTCCTGCCCCCTGAGCCGCGGTGAGTTGGCTAAACGGGACTCTAAAAGGTGTGAAATTTGGGGAAAAAATGACTAATCCGTAAATATGGTCAGTTGCGGCACCGCGGGGTGTTAGATGGGGGGTGGGGCGCATTTGACCTTCCGGGTACCCCCCCCCCCCCCTGTTTGCCCATCCACTCCAACGAAACAAGCATACTATACTATGTATTAATTATTAACAAAATTATAAGAGAGTCTCTCTTCCAGAGCTAGTTGTAAATAGTTTTTTTTTTTTTTAACAAACTTTTTCTAACTTCAAATCTGAGAAGACTTGCTTCTTAAAATCGTTTTAAGATCAAAAAAATAAAATGAGAAATCCAGATACTTGAATTCCCATGTAGTTATTTTCATTCGAGGTTGAATCACACTGCCATCACATAGACAACTCAAACTATACCCCTCACAGATACCATTTTCCACAGCGTCTGTGGTCAGCAAGCTGATAGAAATAGTAGGAATAAACTGATCTGGTGATAAAAACTGATATCAATAGTCATAATTAATCATAGTATATCTAGTAAAGCCTACAAGATTAACACAAATCTAAACAACTCGACATTAAGAGTCCAGGACTCTAAAACATAAGATGATTCATCGATTTTCATAATCAACATCCATGTGCCATTTATTGTGATTTATTTTTATAAATATATATTTATACATGTATGTATTGCGAAAAGTAAACACCTGCGGCTCTGTAGAACTCTAGGCGGTCTAGAACTCTAGAGCTTCCGGGGTTGAGGTAGCCCCTATGCTGTGTAGAACTCCAGAGCTTCCGGGGTTGAGGCGGTCCCTAGGCTGTATAGAACTCTAGAGCTTCCGAGGTTGAGGCAGTCCCTATGCTGTGTAGAACTCTAGAGCTTCCGGGGTTGAGGCGGTCCCTAGGCTGTATAGAACTCTAGAGCTTCCGAGGTTGAGGCGGTCCCTAGGCTGTGTAGAACTCTAGAGCTTCCGGGGTTGAGGCAGCCCCTAGGCTGTGTAGAACTCTAGAGCTTCCTGGGTTGAGGCGGCCCCTAGGCTGTGTAGAACTCCAGAGCTTCCGGGGTTGAGGCGGCCCCTAGGCTGTGTAGAACTCTAGAGCTTCCAGGGTTGAGGCAGCCCCTAGGCTGTGTAGAACTCCAGAGCTTCCGGGGTCGAGGCGGTCCTTAGGCTCTGTAGAACTCTAGAGCTTCCGGGGTTGAGGCGGTCCTTAGGCTGTGTAGAACTCTAGAGCTTCCGGGGTTGAGGCGGCCCCTTGACTGTGTAGAACTCTAGAGCTTCCGGGGTTAGGACGGCCCCTAGGCTGTGTAGAACTCTAGAGCTTCCGGGGTTGAGGCGGCCCCTAGGATGTGTAGAACTCTAGAGCTTCCGGGGCTGAGACGGCCCTTAGGCACTCGCCTTATGTTTCACAGCGCCTGTGAGTAAGCAACGTTATAATAACTGCTGCAAATAAGTGATCTGTTTGGAAAAGCCTCTCAAACAAACAGCATTAAGGAAGCTAAAGATTGAAGACTTTCCTAAAATAAACATTAAGCAAAGAAGAATGATCTTGGGTGCATTGTGGGCACCTAATCTTATCGCAACCTTTGTTATTATCTAATAATAATAATAAAAATTACCAAGTATTGCATAAATGTATTTAAGTTTTAAACGGTTGCATCATCTGTCCCAGAAAGCATCCATTCTAATAGACCCACTAGAGTTCTGCGCTAAGAAGTCAGTATCCATTTACTCCATTGAGCACAGCATCTAGAAATTCGTTCGTTTTGCGACATAATGTTTAACTAAAGTCTCACAGTTTTTGGAGAATATTACCCACAATGCACTAAATTAGTATAGGCCCACTCAATGTTTACAACTGTTTTGTTGCTTTTTTATCTACCTTACCACAAAATCTTACATTTGCCCATGTTAACATGCAGACCTGACATTTGACTGAGGACATTTAGCGTGTACGTGGCAAGCCTTAGCGACTTTGTAGTGCCACCAACAAATTGCGTGATTCCATATCCGTCATAATCTATAACTATCCCTTTTAGTTTGTAATTGTTTCGTAAACGGCTGCAAAAATATTTGTATATAAGATTAATTTATACCGTGAAATTAAAGCACCTCGTTAACGTGGTAGAATTGGGGATTTTTTTGAGTTAATATAAAGTTAATATGCATTGAATAAGGTTCTATCTAACATTAAAAATGTGTGGCTTTTTCCAAAGAGGACTTCAAAATTGTGTCTTTTTCAAAATTCACTGATTTGTCTGAGTTGTCGATAACATGGTAGATGTCCCCAGGAGAGATAATGGTATTCGTTAGTTTGTGTTGTGATATTTGGATCAATGACACTGCCTATTCCTGGTCGTATATATGGCAGATGTCCCAGGAGAGATAATGGTATTCGTTAGTTTGTGTTGTGATATTTGGATCAATGACACTGCCTATTCCTGGTCGTGTACATGGCAGATGTCCCCAGGAGAGATAATGGTATTCGTTAGTTTGTGTTGTGATATTTGGAGCAATGACACTGCCTATTCCTGGTCGTCTGCATGGCAGATGTCCCCAGGAGAGATAATGGTATTCGTTAGTTTGTGTTCTGATATTTGGAGCAATGACACTGCCTATTCCTGGTCGTCTGCATGGCAGATGTCCCCAGGAGAGATAATGGTATTCG
>JARFOD010117938.1:0-14801 GCA_031763545.1 Mopalia muscosa | reverse complement strand
TCAACATGTTTAAACCCCCCCCCCCCCCCCCCCCCACACACACACACACACACACACACACCCCGGGGTGAACATGTGTAAACCAGTTCTACCCCCCACACCCCGGGGTGAACATGTGTAAACCAGTTCTACCCCCCACCCCCGTTTCGTCGGTCTTCATTCCCTGACGGCCTGGGGTATTACTTCCTTATCCCGATCGACCATACGATTTGTTTGATGAAGGTTATACATCGAATTTATTGTAGCATTTCCATATAGCCTTTTTTAGCATACTAAGATGTTGTTACTTACACAAATTTAACACATTAATGTGAAGATATATACAAAATATTTATTCAACTGCCTGCGAACCAAGTCAATTGGAAATAAATGTATAACAGATATATGGAAAACATAACACAGGTTTCTTTGGGGACCCATACATAGATACAAAGCAACAGTAACTGTATAGAGAGCGGTCGTGTGTGACATATGATTTATTTATTTGCCCTTAAGGTTTATATAGCCGTCATATTAGACAATCATTATTACATCTATATTAATTTTCCATTTTTGCAAATTTTGTATTTGAACGGCCTATAAATTGTAGTATTTAGATCGACGGTTCAAATATATGCGACAGGTTGTTTTATTAAGATTCTGATCTCAATAGGGAACATCTATATAATTTATAATCTGTGAAAGAATCTCTGAAATTTGTAATGTTTATTGTAGTTTTAAATGAATAAAAGATAAACCTGTCAAAGGTTTAAACAGTCGACTCTACAGGTCTTGCGAGGTAACCACCTTTTTTTGAAAAAGAAAGATATTTGATTGGTCCATTTTTGTGGAGCTCTTCCGTTTAATGATAAAAGTACCTAGACATGGCGGCGCGGATAAATTTGACCGTAGTTTGTGCATACACATTATTTAAGGGCCAATTATAAAATTAATATAGCTCGATTAGAAAATTAGAGAGCATAATTGAACACAAGAAATGATGCTCGTTTTACCTATATGCATTTTATTGCAGCACGGAGTATCGCTTTAAGTTTTACAATAAGACTACAATTTTTATCAGAGAATCTCCGGAGCAACAAATCACCTAATCGGTAAAGGTTATAATATTACAAAGGCACTAGCTATAGTTTTGTCCTGTCTTGTGTGCTGATGCGATATGTCCGTCAAATTCATTATCTTGATGGAAATTCAATCTATAGTTTTATATGCTATAGTATATGGCAAGCCGTTTTATCACTTCTACCTTTATTCTACATATGTCGAATTAGTTTTGCCTTTACTTTACTTATATCTACAATTCTTTTCCATATGTGTGAAATTCTTTTGTACTTATGTTGAAAAGATTTTCACTTATGTGAAAAAGAATCGAGAATTCGATGGGTAATTTTCATAATACTGCCATTCTTTTACACATGCTAACAAATCTGGGCAATTGATAATTAATCAACGTTGAACACAAAATCAAACAGAAGAAAACAAATTTATTCTGAAAATATGTTATTAATTATGGCTCTAAATAATTGATAAAAGTTGATAATCTAAATCATATTGATAATTCGTAAGAAAATAAATTAACCAGATGTAATTATGGATTTAACGTTCATGGTTTATTATCACATCTGACTTACATCTGTATAGGACCCCGTTCCCACTGTCATGGTAAGTGAAATACCGCCAATAATGATGTTAAAGCCTAATCAAAGAAACGCACATCACCTATATAACCCATCAGTAGTGTATCGTTTATCTGTGGTTAAACCAACTTGTGAATAATACAAACATTGGCCGACCACTATTGGTATGTGTCTGATGAGATTATCCTCATAGAGGTTTCATTATTTCTCGTCTAATCTCTATTGGAAGCAATCCGCGGACTCTCCTATGCAGCATGTGGGGTCTGAAGAACATGGACTATAAGTAACTACAAACGAGATAATCAATACCAATTCTGATTGCTTTTTGACGTACATGACATATGTATACGTAGACCTTGAGTAGTGTGGGAACGCACAATATGTACTCGAGAAGGCTTTTTTTTAAATGTAGAGGACAAACAATTTACATAGTTCCATCGGGGATCGTACACAACATGATCCCAATATTACCTACAAATGTGAACTATATAAGCTATGACTTTAAATGGAGTAACCTCTATAGGATGTGTTTATCTTCAATTCCATATGAAACATGATAATTAGCCATTGGTAAAGTCGGTCACTTACGATGAGCTCACGAGTGCACTGTGTATAATACGTTGATATTGACAGATATCGTTACGAATCAGCCCGTCCATATATCCCTGTGTGGTATTTCTGATCAGTGCACCCAAAACGCTTCATTAGGTATCATGGATTCTTGTACAAAATATGGCCGCCACCAAAGAGTAATCAGCTATGGTCAGCGAACTTGATGAAATCTCTAGAATATGTAATTTCAGAATAAGATTGACAGAGCCGATATTATGTTATATGTGACTCCGAATATATACATATATAATATATAAGTCTTTGGCTTGTTATTTAAACCGTTACTTGTGCCGTGCTTAACTTCTCTATACTCTGGTTGTGTACAGTAGATAAGGACAGTGTACTGTAATCATATACGACCAGTACATAGGACTGGGGGAAAACTTATCTTTAATCAGTCACTATTGTGTCATTATATACTCTGTTATTTATGATAGTAGTAAAGTAACCATCGATACTACAAAACAAAGTGACTTAACAATACATCTGTATTTGGGTTTGTAAGTGACGTTTCAAAGTACGTTGCTGTCAATTTGATATTTCCGGTAACGTACATTCTACTTGCATAAAGAGGAAAGGAAAGGAGAAAATAGTACTGAACCTATATCTTTGTTAAAGCACTTCTTCCACTGCGTTGAGTCAGGTTAAATTATCTCATTTCTGACTTTGAACATAAGGTCTCTCTCTAAGCTTATTGGTTATGCATGTTCATATCGCATAACACAATGTAGTGTACTATACCATGACATAAGAATACAACCTTGTTGGCATGTTCAAATATGTGTATGCAGTCAGTGGGTCTTAGATGCGAACACAAGATGTTATGTAACCACGTTGATTCCATTACAATGGAAATCATATCTGGAGGACATGATGAGGTTCATACTAGAGTTTATCTTGCTTGTATGCTGTCTGTGGTTGAAGGCAGAAGTGAGATGTTTGTTATACACATGCGAGGGAAACTTAGCCATTTAATCGTAGACATGAGTAAAGTTATTGCACCAGACACATCTGTACCAGATAACATGGAATCGTATATATTTATATAAATTAGTTATGGCTATGAATACGGAGAATACATACAACGATTAGGCTTCCATGCAGTCAGTCGACGATCAACTGCTACAGTTAGGCCTAATTCATAGTATTTCGTGGGTTGCGTTTTAGACGGATCTTTCTATTGGTGTTCGTTTTCAGATAATTTCTTAAAGAGTGTTTGGGGGTGTGCTGACATTTATTTTGAATGGAAGCCCTTCGATGTGGCTGAGTCGATAACCTTTCCATTTAGTTCCGACAGACACGGATTACGTTACTGCACAAGTGAGGTAGTCCAAGCGCCATCACGAAATTACGTGTATAGTGAATAATCTGATAAGGTCTACACACATGCGTACGATAATACTATGGGTCCGACTCCAACTCCTAGGTTATCTGCAGTCATCAATGCAAACCCTGCATTACTCGAGTCGCTCTCTTGACCAAAGACTCTACAACAGTTTTATGTTTGAATGAAGTAGCTTAAATGCAAACCCAAGCATACGAGCTGCATACTGCATACAACAAATTGTCATTTTATTTGATATTAGTTAATATTGACATTAGTTAATGATCAATTATCTTTAGGCGTTATCTAGGCCGTGTCGCAATATTATAACCATTATTGACAAGTACAACTATTGTAAAGGTCCCTCACGCTGCGTAGTTTAACAAAATAATTTAAAACATAATTGTCATGTGTGAATATTTTGACAAAGCACAGAAAATCCCTTTTGTCCAAAAATTTATGAATATGGCGCTGAGCATGGTGAATATTCAATGAACATCTTCATTCTTCTATGCCGACACCTGATCTTCATGTATATTTATTGTATTCAAATTTCGCTTTGAACTTTCTCTGAATTATTGCTGATGAAGTATTCTAGAATGGGGATGTGTAACTTAACGATTTTGTCTTCATTAAAGGCTTGTAATGATTCCAGAGCGTAGTAATTAGGGAGTTAAAGGTATTCGTCCTAAGCCTCCCTTTGCAGTTCGCAAATCCGTTCATAAATATAGATAGAGGAGTTTTACCCTCCAGCGAACTTCAGAGGAGAGGATATCGTTAGGATTGCAGCCATGTTGCTATCCGTCATATACAACGGGTCCATTCCGCCCTTTGATCATCAGCTACATAATGAGCAATTTATCTATTCACTGTTATAAATCTTCATGGATATACTATTTACATGGTATAATTATCTGCCCAGCTCATGCTTAAAAAAGAAAGCCCAGGATTTCACGTTTGATGAATAGATGATAAAGCCGATATATTTAAAATGGTGTGTTGGTTGGTTTAAGATAATGGTCATGTTGCATGTGTTTAATAAATGTGGCAACTCCGCGGAAATTAGGCTGAAAGTATTCAAGACAATTCATGCGTTGATAAATCAAACAGTTGTCATTTTAAACGAGACTTCTTTATATTTGCTGACTTAATCTGTGCTGTTTAAACTTCTGAAAATCTGCATCTACCTAATAATTGATGACAGGCTGATGTTTTATCGGGGATCGAACTCGGCCCTTTAGTTATACGAGTATAGTATACGTTTGGTTAAATAAGAGAACCTTTGTCGATAGATACCTTGTAATATTAACCGATTTATTTCTGATATATGTTTAAACATATAACTTGACACATGGAGTTCGCCCAAACTACGTGTTCGACTTCCGTACAAAAGATTCTAAATAAAGTATTAAACAGGATATTGTATACAATGGAAACAGGAAATGCATATATGTATATATAGTTTTTAGAAAAAAAGAAACATCGACATTTTTTTTTACTAAGAAAGAGGGTTTCACAATAATTTTTTTTTTTTGAAGATTGTCTGCCTCCTCGTTTATGACAGAAAAAAAAATTATTGTGAAACCCTCTTTCTTAGCAAAAAAAATGTTGATGTTTCTATTTCTAAAAACTATATCTACATATATTGACTGCATTTCCTGTTGTAAACACATGTCGGGTATCATAATGGTTCTTATTTTGTTGGGTTATTTTGACTGTATAGCACTATATATCGATCACTAAATCGATCAGTCAGTTAAACAAATTAATCAACTTATATAAACCTAATCACTTGCCAAAGTCGCAGAGATGACCAAATTATCAAGAAGGTACGGTTGTCCTGGTGTTCGCAGAGCTAAAGGGTAACGGGGAGCAGATTTGTTTGTGATGTTTAATATTTGTGCCCGTCGTCATATAAGTGAAATACCCTTGAGTACGACGTTAAACACCAATCAAACAAACAAACAAAAAACTTATACCAAAAAATCGATCATTTTGTTCTAACCCGCTGATTAAGGTCGATGGTTGTGTCGAGAACAGGGTAGCCGCTAAGCAAACCAGTTAGGAAAGGTCATTTGAGGCGTCTCAGGCTACAGCTGTTGGGGTCGTAGTTAAGGCAACGGCTGTTTAAAAGGGAACACCTGTTACGTTTTTGGCCTGTTGGGGTCATTTGTGGTAATGAATAAAGCTAATTGTGTTCAATTATAAAAAGCAGTTATGTTTCAATTAATATATATAACGCAATTAAGATTTGTGACGTAGCCGTATGGGGTTTTTACAATGAATTTTTCCCCATACGCATACGTCATTAAGCTTCTGACCAATCAAGTGCGTTATATTTTTCACCATTTAAAATCGTTTTTTATCCATAAATTAAATATAAAGAACAACATTTCATTTGACGGAAACATGCTTTTAAGACATGTTTCATCAAATAACTTTTTATTAATGCTTGTGGAGATTTAAACTGATTAAGACTTAGACTAAAAACGGCTAATAAAGGATTTTGTATTAGATGTGTAAAAGTAAAGTCTGTTCTGGTAATCCTCGAGAAACGTGACATCTTTTATCAGCAGATATTTAGAAAAGATTAGTATAAAGCTGCGGATTGGTGAGAATATAATAGGAAAGATAGTTCAATAAATCCTCGATCGATCCAATTAATGAATGAAGAAACCAACACTTCTGTCGGTGAATAGAGTAATAAACAACTCACTAATAAATCACTAGATAGATCGACTGACCATTTTCTGAACTACAAAAAATCTATCTTGGACGTATTGATGAAATTCTTCTAGGGATGATCACAACAGCTGCCTAGGTACACTTTACAGTATCCAAGAAACAACTTCCTCAACATAGTTTTCAACAAATCCAACAAATGGAAAATGACTTGACTTCAGGCTTGCTTACTGCCACGAGCAGAGGAAATATTATCCGAGACATTGGGTTAAAGCGTTTCAAATTACTTTCAATGTACAAGCAAATACGGTCAGCTCTTCAAAGTTCTTTAAAATGCCAATGAAGCCAGTTACTGATTTGATGTATTGATGAAGAAATCGATAAGTTTTCTTTGTGTGTAAGTACCGTGTAAAGGTGCACTGCGTTTTCCATGGCCGGTAAACAAAACCAAGATAATTCGAGTCTCCATTGTAATGATGTGGAATGAATACATGCTCTCTTGTCAATGGCTTTACTCTGTTACCATAGTAATTATCAAATGAAAAATCAATTGCCTTTGAAGCAGAAAGAAAAACAAAAAGGTTGAAAAAAGATCCCTTGAAACAATAAAACAAATGACGTTTGCGGTTGTCAATCTCCAGTCGTTTCTTAACATGAGGCCTTTTTTGTACCTAACTAGATAGACCTGCGGCTCTGGAAAGGATTATTTACTGTACAACTAATTAAAATCTTTGTTCACTCCCGGATTCTACTTGTAAAAGGATGAGTGTCTAGTATACCTTTGCTTTTTCCTTATTAAATATATCTCTATGCTTTTCGAACAAAGACTTGAAATAAATTATATGCACCGTACAGGACAGATGTACTCAAATCCAAGTGATCTATAATTCAATTTCACACTAACGTGATCTCTTCTTGTTGGAGATATGGGTGTGGCACGTTTTTTTTGTTTGTTTGGAATGGTAATGATGAAATACGGGATCTATTTTGATTGGAAGGTAGCTGCCTGTTGCTCTGGTATACCCTTTGAATTGTGGGACAACAGTAAAGCAATTTGTTTAGTGATAGCGTCTGTATACCGTCTTGTGATTTACTGTCTTGTTTTTTGGTGGGTTTTTTGCCAGTGATTTCAAGGGGATTTCCTTCACCCGTTGGGCTGACAAGTTGTTAACTAAGTCAAATAACCGTGAGAACGCAATTAAACCCAATCAATCAAAGAAACAAACAAACAAACTAATCAATTTCCTTGGAAAGAAATATAAAGGAATTAGAAACCTATAGACGTCCATGTATTGAATTGAACAATTTTATATATAGCCGCTATATATTAAATTGTTTAATACTATAGGGAAACATGAACGTCTCACGTCAAATATACAGATGTGTATAGATTACGTAGAAGCTTGGTGTAGTCCGAGCTGAAACAAAAACTAAAGGACAAGTAGAAGTCTTATAAATACAAACTTCCACCAGCTACATCACATGTTTACTTAATATGGAAAGATGTATGGGAAATTATAAGTCAATGTTAAAGCTATAATATCAGTATTTTAATAATAAAAACGTTTTGCCTGCCGTTACTCATTAATATTATAGGCGGAACGAAATCCGTACCAATTCACATTCTATTCACCAGAGGGTAAATTCATGGATGGCTGTACTTAGGCCTACCTGGGAACATCATAAATAGATCTATGGCATCATGGAGATTTGTATAGTGAATGGTGGTCAGCACTGGTGCGTTATTGTTAATTGCTAGTATAAAGGCTAATGTCGAATAGCTCCATCCAGCCATTTGGGCTTAAGAGAAAGAGAAAAACGGCAACTTTGACAAAACCTTAAACAAACCCGAAAAATCGCACTTTTTACTTCTTTGATTGATTGGTATTCCACATGGATAATTCTGTTGTTTGAGGACGGTGGAATTCAGGAGTTAACTATATATATATATAATTACGCTGTGTATTATATAGATTAAACTTCTGAGTTTTTTCTCTCGCAATAATATCAATTTTTGTAAAAAAAAAAAGTGTTGCGACATTTAACATGACACTTTAGTAGATGACAGTTATTGTCTTCGATACATCTGTCCTGGTGGAGGCCACGTGTCTGTGTCAGCTGGCACACATCCGAGAAGTGAACACATGTTTACAGCTTTTTGAACGACAAATACATGTATCTATTTCATGAGTCTGTGACCTTTCTAGTGACATGAAAAGTTATCTGGCTGTCAAAATGTTGTGGAATATTTTGTTTGTACAGATCGACCTAACGCCAATCTAACAGCATACTAATAGGCTGATTGCTTAAACAGACCTCGCTATCCAGTCATAACAGTGTTTTGTTTACAATTATAAATGAAATGTCAGATATAGGTTTAATAAATGGATATAGTCAGAGTTTTCATTTAAAGGTAGTGTTCATAAGCTGGGTTTATGTATGAATGTATGATTTCACGATATCTCCGTTGTATGGACTATAAAGTAAACGAATGTGTATGTATATGCGTGCATATATTGGAAATCAAACATAGTCCTACAAACTAGAGAAGTTCCATCAACCTATTTGAAGCATTCTTTCCTTTGCTGTTGAAGAGACTAGATCGAACAAACGGGTTTTATCAACGAATTTTGTTTATAACGACTTTTTGCGGTATAAGAGTTTATACATAAACAATAATAAAAGAATGGCAATAATAATATGCATTTTTTTTTTCTTGTCCTTTTTCAGTTTGCCATTTAAAAAACCGAAAGGGACATTTGATAAAAGGGGAAGCAGATTCGTTTATGATGTTCTGTATTTTTGTCCGTCGTCATATAAGTGAAATACCGTTGAGTACGACGTTAAACACCAATCAAACAAACAAACAAACCAACATCTTTAAGAAGTGAAGTAACAGAAACTATTAATTTCTGGACAACCACTTCTCGTTTTAAGAATGTTATAATACAACACTCTTCTAATATACTGGACACACCATCTCTGACCTTATACCACCAACGCCATTATGGCTTCTATTTTTTTCCATCAACTGATAAACATTGAAAGTGCTGGGTAGAGAATTTGCAGCGTTCAGAACGTATACGCACTATGCCACTTGTGGACTTATTTAAGTATTGTAAAAATACCCACATGTTATTCGGTATGTTTTATTTAAGCGTGTGTATAGTGTGCATGTGCCGGTAACAAGGATTCACGAGTTAGATGCATATCCATACATGTGACAGGACCGAGCCTAGTAAAGATACTACAGTAACGAGAAACTTCAATAGGACGTTGACCGTCTTTCATCTAGCTATACTTTTAACCTCGTCAAGGTCAGTGTATTGACAGACGAGCTAATAACGGAAAAAGTTTGAGTGATTTATAACAATAATATTGCCTTGATTTTTTTAAATAAACGGGTGTGGTTATAAGGTTTTGTTTGAAGGGATTTGTTTGAAGCGGTTATACCCATTGTTATATTGTTGTGTTAAAATCCATTTTGCTTACCTAATATATAAATGAATGTAGGACACATAATGTAGCTATATCAGTTTGTTGTGCGTTGCGTATATAGATGCCTGAAAAAGTGTGGAGAAATTATTTATAAATTTGAAATATGTAAATAATTTGCAATTTAACCGTTCATCTAGATGTTCGCGTGGCTATTTTAGGTGTAAGTCAAGACTTAATCCAGAATCCGGCGGTCCAAGTTCTCTCGCTATAATATATATCTTTGTTACCTTGTTCTCATGCTTCCATATCGGCTCACAACCAACTGGTACAACGTGCATCCCATGTTTAGTGTCTCTTTCGCTGACAAAGGAAAAGGGTATTATTAACAGTTGCACTGAAAGCTTTTAATAAGTGAAGTAGAAACACAGGACACACGCGTGATTTCTTTATAGCTGTACTTGTGAATAATATTAAGTACGTCATAGTAAGTATCTATGAGTTCATAACTTTTACGGTACATTACATATGGTATACATACTATAAGGTGCGTTGTTTTAATAGTGCACATACACGCTATTTGATTAAAACTTGATCGCGCCTATTTCTGCTAAGTCGCATCGGTTGTCGGAACATTTAATGGCTTGGAACTGTGCAGTATACCAGATAATAGAGTACATTAAAAAAGGTAAAAAGAAAAAACGGACTGATTGCATGGTGATTTGGGTTAAACGTGTGTGTATGCTATATTGAAGACGTGAAAAGCATTTTTCAGTACCGTGTGTATGTGTTTATCTTGTGTGTGTTATCATTATTAAGAGGTCGTCTTTGTATTGATACACTAACCAAAGGGCGGGTAAGGACCTACTACCTCGCACTGTCATTAAAGTAATGCAGAAAAAAACGTCTGTTACATTTTCATCTTCCCATTTTGACTATATACTGCTTTAATATAGCTGGCAGTGAATTGTCGCCAATAAACACCACATGGCGCGCCTTGCTAACTATATTTTGAACGTCGTCAGTCCACAGTTCTCGCATTCGTTACTTCCATGCGGTAGAGGAATTAATCGATCACAATTATCAAACAATTACTTTATAGAATCAAAACTCCATGGGCCTATACGAAAACACCGAGGGATAAGTCTGGGTCTCTTCTGTGAACATCAATTTGTTGATTTGTTCCGAGATAGCAGGAAATCATCTAGATATTAATATTTTAACGGGACATGAAATACCCACTTGTCTGATGAGGTGTATCTATACCTCCATGGATTAACCATCTGTGTGCTCCACGGTTTCATGTCATATATAAAGGAACAACTGTAAGTATAGCCGACAAACCACTTTGTTCAATGACATTTACCACAATCAATACGCATAAATAAGTGAGCGCAAAAGATTCAAATATGAACGGTTAAGTGATCGAAACAACACATGCTGTGACATACCGGAACATCACCCCGGCGCTTCCTGTGTCCGTAACGGAAGGGTAATGAACAGTGATGAAACTATGAACGCAAATTTTTTTTTATCCGATACACTTTTATGATCCATGCCAAATAGAACCTCGAATCAACGCTTTTCACAGGAATTTTTAATGTGATTACATTTCAATATTTCGCTATCCCCTAGCCCGCCCCCTCCATATAGCTCGTTACAAAATACAAACAGTGGCCGGTGTATTATTTTCGAAGTTAATGCTGATCGTGAGACATGAGTGAATTTGAAGTACCCCCATCCCATATATGCTGTGCTACAAACTTCGCTTCTTCCTATGATACACGTGTCTTTCTTTAAATACTGACTATACGTTTGTAATTGGAAAGCTGCTCACTTTAAAACAAAGAGAAGCACTCCTCAGTATTTACCTGTCAAATGTCAAATGTCAAATGATTTGATCTATAGTGAAAGCTTTATCCACCAATTAACTGGAAGATATTATATCGATAAAAGATCACCGTCCAACACGCCATATGTATAGAATAATAGTTACAATATAAGGCGCTAATTAATGATATAACGCGGTTCTCTACCTTGACTAATACTCTTTTCCATTATGTGCTAGCAAATGTCTATCAAGCAGAAGTATGAAACCAACCATTACCCAGTCTTAACGGCATTCTGACCAGATCAGCGCTGATTGTTAAAAAGCACCCCCTATAGGGACAAAGGGAAGCCTTTAAGGAACTGCATGTTGAATCATGGGTAAATCATGCTAAAGCTATTTCTACCGCTTTTCAAAGGTTATATTTTACCCGTAAGGCGTCTGTAGATTCTGACATTCATACTGCGCGAATCGTCGAAATTCACACATTTCTTGCGCAATGAGCCATATGGCACTATGGAAGTCATCTTAAAGTCACAATGCGGTTAAGACTAGGTAATGGCTGGTTTCATACTTCTGTTTGATAGACGTCTGGGTCTTGTCAATGTCAAGGATTGGGAAAAGTTATAGTTAAATAAAACAGGCATTTGTATTTAATCCTCATTTATCTTCAGACTCACTCGGAAGTCTTTTAATGTATACTGGCACATAACCTCGAAGTTTTAAGATTGCGCCATTATGGTATTCATGTTAAGGCCAACTGATAAAAATAGTCCACGTAAGGCGGGGAATTGAGAGGTTCCATATGTTCGGGGCTCAGCACACGATGAACTCATATATAAACTTAATTTGCTTACCCTAAAGACCGTATCTATTTTTCTATAAGTTTTTTAAAAATATATCGGGTGCATACGGTAGATTGTTGAATTACTTGATTTGGGTTTAAGCTCATCTACAATGGAACTACATGTTATTATTATATCCCGGACATCGAATCCAGTCCACCAGAGAATACTGTATTCTTATAATCTTACATACCCTAGTAGTGACAGCTTGTCGAACCTATCATAGTTAAAGCACAACACGAAATCTGTCTCTTTGTTTTGATTTTTTTTTTTTGTATATAAATCTGTGTCTAAGCCTTGTGTTTTATCCTGTATGCATAACGTTACGTAAGTAAATATATCCTGCTATGGAAATTATGGGACATAACCGAATAACGATCCTAGAGTTAATTCCCTTTGATCACTCATTGAAGCATGTACTTATTAAAATTAATATAATTTATAAATAGAACAATGGTGTCTTTTTAAACCGAATGTTGATCAGGTTCTTATCAGTCAAATTTTTAAATTGTTGTTTTTTTTTCAAACGCATTTCGTTTAATTCAAGTGTATTGAATTTGTGTTTGGTTAAATTACCTTTATTTTAGCAGAAAGTACTTTGATGTTATTTGAATGTCTTGTCGTGTGTTAAGCACATTGTTTAAGTGGTGTCCATTATAACATCCCGCATGTGGTGAGAATATATGATCATCTATTTACTAGGGTCTCTTGTCATCATTGCATCAACCATGCGGTGTCAATAATTTACGTAAACATGTGAACTTTTTGCTAATGTTCTTTGGGGGTATATTTGTAACCACGCTGAAATATCTTCAGCCATTATCTCTACAGAGTTTTGTGTGATCGGAATAATTGATCACCTATTTACCAGCTTCTCTTGCGATCATTTATCGGCGAGGCTGTTATGTTGGAGGCAGGTGATCGCTCCTCGCTGCTCAGATACTGTCTTAGTAAATCAGCTTAAGGGATTACTTCTGATCCTCGTAAATTGCGCAAGTCTTTATTGGAGTCGGCTCTTGAGGGCTGGCTGTCTGTATTTATTCAACTTCCCTCTCTTTAGCTGGATAAAGTGATCTCGTTTCCATTGGGGTTTTCTCGCATTTTTTTGCTCCCACGGCTTAGTTGTGTTCAAAGCTGACAAAACAACTGTCTGTCACTGCTGAAAGCTTAGCTATAAGTAAAACGGCTCTCTGCAGTTTTACAGTGGTGTGAAGCTGACGCCATTGAATATTAATTATGTATTTATCCATGCAGGTCTTTTTAATAATTGCTCACAAATTTTAATATTCTAAAATAAAATAATTGTTGCATTTTTTAACGCCACAGGAGATCCGCCACGCGTGACTTCCTGGGAAGAACGTGATGGCGCTGGTCTATGCCAATGGTGCGGTATGTGTTGAAAGCCTAGATGGTTGAAAACTACTTGATAGTTACAAAATACACTATTATATCTTGCACAATGTGAATCTGAAGGGGTAACCCTGGATATTGCGGGTTTTCTTTTCATTTCCAAGGTTTGGTACAGGGATTGTAAGGATAGCCTAGGGGTAGTAAGATAACCTCAAAATAATAAGTGGTCAATCTGTCGTCATGAAATTGTAAAACCGTTTTGTGCTATGGTGAACACCAATTGAACCTATTAATTGACTTGTGGTTCTCTTGTATCTTTCACAGTGCGTTGAAAATGTAGGTCCGACTGCATCATAAACGGACATATGGGTGAATTTACCCCAATACCACACGTGTATGTGTACTATCATTACTGTGGCATACATCTTATTGCCTTTGCCCCAAACCACTGTGTTGTTATTGTTTTATTCTGCAGAGTGGTGATCGTGCATGATGTCGGATTCAGATCCACCTGTATCCCCATTTGTGATATTTATAATCAGGGGGAATCATTCCGCCAGGTGTTCTTTATCTATAATAGTCTATCATACCATGTAACATTTGTTTAGCATTGTGTCCGTGTGGCCATCATAATACTTCAGATAAATAGAGACTAAAGTTGCTGGATAGGTATTTTTGTGTACCGTTTTGTATGTACCATGCAGTTCATTGTTGTCGATGCTTATGTAATTCTCAATTGCATGGTGTACGATAGCTGGCTTCGTCAGACATGTATCTAATCTAATGCTGATGCTTCGACTGACTGCAACACTGTTAGTCATTATGGCTGTGGGCAATATGTCCCTCCGGAGTGTGTATACAGGATTATATAGACCTTACAACCATGGACGGAATAACGCATTACTATCATAACCCTATTACATTCAGGGTGATTCAACTTAGTAGATGCTATTTCTATCTGTCTGGCTGCTGACCTCCTGTAAACCGCTTAATGGGATGTGCACTATCGTAAACATGAGTGAACAGTATTTTCGTTATTTTGGAATAACACTTTCTCAGTTAGAACATACACCTGTTCAGAAAATTGTGTA
>JARFOD010117927.1:0-14802 GCA_031763545.1 Mopalia muscosa | reverse complement strand
GCAACATGAAACTCCCTCCAACCGCCTGCGGTTCTTGAGTGTGAGCCTATCACAGAGGGGTGTGGTGAAAGCCCGGAACCGATTGTTTATTTGTTTGTAGGCCAAGGGTATTTATATGATGACAGATTGTCCACTACACACTGTTCCTTGCCATATTAGGGTGGAAAACCAATATGAAACCTCTTAAAAACCACCCCCAGCAATTGCCGGAGTCACATCCTTCGACTGTTTGATATACCTGATGGTCAATGGACGGTTCGATCCCATGAATAGTAAATTGGAGTATTATTAATGAGCTCACATGCAAATCAATAAGCCGAGGCTGCTGGCCTCAGAAGATGCATCATTGGGCAGTTGAGCCAAGCATAAACTAGTGGGTTAGGAGTGTAACGATTCACTGATATATCGATACCTATCTATAGAGTTGCTCTCGTAATTTGCATTGCCACCGTAAAGTTTTGTTAATAGGGCGGTTGTTTTTCACCGCCGTAACAGCGAAAAATAAAATATGACACAAATGATTTTGCCCAAAGATAGCCGATTGCCCTGAAGTATTGTCAGTGTCCAATTTTTGTTACCATTTTAGGCATGTTTGTGTTACTTGGACGTTTTGAACTTTTCTCCTGTCTACTCATTTGTTTTAATATGTCTTATTTGCAAAGTTTGGACAACAAAATTACCATTTATGATGAATATTTAATATTTTATGTTGGAAAACGGTAACACATGACGCAATCACATAGATAGGCATGTTGCATTATGCCATATTTCCCAACCAAATCTTTCAGTCGTCCTTTTTGACGATACATGTAGGCCAACATGATTTAATTTAAAATAAATTTAAAGTTAATTATAATTACAAAAGAAATATATCTATACTTTTAACATGGTGTTTTTCTGCAGTGATTTTTTCATTGAAAAATGATGTGTAAATTGCTATTTTTTAATTTTTTTTGGTATTTTCTGATTTAACTTTTAAACATTCCTTCGAGGACTTTTGTGTCATTTAATTCATATTTTATTACGGTTGTTAATTAGCAACATAGATTTAAAATTTCAGTTTTGGGTTGGGTTTTTTTTTTCTCTCTTTCTTGTCTGCCACTATGCAAAGCTGTTATCGTACAAACACTAACATTCATCAATTCACTATAAGGCAGCAAGATGGAGCAGCTTCTTTTTAAATGGGTGGAAACTGAAAAGTATCCTCAATGATTAAACGCAGCTGACCTTGAGTGTATCGAGATATGGGCGTATCGTGATTGAATACTGAGATATGTTTCGTATCGTGAGATTTATCAAGATACTCAGGCCTAGTGTGCATTATTGATGTGTTGTAGATGTCGAGCTGGATGTTCCGAATGGGGATGTTCCGATTTGGACTGGAACCATTCAAGCTATCTCATTTTCTTCCTTGAACACTTGTGGGTTATACGGCTCCATAAAATGACCACTTGATGTACATACATGTATTTATATGAGATCAATCCTTTCTCAGCAGTACCACATAACAATTTAAAAATGTTGTTTTTATGACAAGTGTTCCAATGTATAAGTTTAGGGGCAGGGTGTTGGGTACAACACTATATCCACTTCTTGTCACATGATCCCAGCAAGGGTCGAAATGAACGGGTGTCCACCGGGATGTTGGCAATTTGTCACATAATCCACATATCCTACAACTGATATGGCTAGATCCAGCATCATCCAGGTACCATCATTATGAAGCACATGCTAAATTGACAGTACAGACAGACACCTTGGCCTTTCAAACTCTTATTTTTCGACGAGTTTTTATCTGCGAAATGCTTCTTTTTTTTTTACAGAAACAGCATTTACGGAACCAGCTAGAATGGCTGATGTATAGTTTCTTACCTTCATCCAGCTTTTTTAGTTTGTGTTATCCACAATTAAATTTGTTTTTGTTTGTTTGATTGCTGTTTAACGTCGTACTCAAGGTTATTTCACTTATATGATGGACAAAAATACAGAACATCACAAACAAATCTGCTTACCGTTACCCTTTAGCGCTGGGAACACCAGGGCAACGGAAAACAACCTCTTTTCTCACCTCTTACGATCGACCGAGGAAGCCGAGGGAGTATTCTGCAGGGCCATGGCCCACCCGCTCCCTTACAGGGCTCCACAATTCAAGGGGGTTGCACATCACAAGACACATTTCACATTGCCGATTAAATCTACTAGAGGTGAGCATGTATAAACTATACACATCATTAGTTTTGACAGTTGTGGCTGATTACATCATTGGTTGTGGTCAGTGTTTTGGATTGCCTTGTACTTTTTCTGCGTGATCGTCAGACTGCTTATGGATCACTTTTTACAAATCGATTTTGGAGAGATCGCTGCCTGTGCACCTGATTTAGTGGATTGTACCATCAATTTTAGACAATGGAGAAAAGTAAGATTTACCTAACAGATAGATTAAAGTTGGTATTTCACTTGTTATACTGCCCTTTGATTGAAATGAATTAAAATTTTGATTTCAAAATTGTCTCCTCGTTTTGGTGTTTGCACTTTATAACGGTGGCAAGCGGTGAAGTATTCAAATGGAAAGCATTTAAAAGCTGTATATTGATGACTCACTGATGTGAAATACCAACAACAAATTATCAGAAATGACTGTTACCGAGACCGTATGACACCAAGCACCTATGAATAAGCACTCTGTTAAAATGTATAATTCTCCATCTTAGCCCTATGATAATGTCCGAACTATCAACCAGTGGTGAAGGCCACTCAAAACAAATATATGATTTTTCTTTGATTTTTTTTTATATACACTGAAATCAAGGACTAGTAATTTTACATTTTTTGCCTACTTCCTTACTTGCAATATTTCTTTTTCAACGGTTTTCAATCTAATTGCAAAGGGAGATAAGTTGAATGTGTCAACTCGGGTCTCAGGCAAGAAACTCAAAGAAAACTTTATCTAAAAGTCAAGATAGAAAAAAAGAGATAGATTATTAGAGTGAGACTTTTATATCTAACAAAAAATCAGAGAAAAATCAAACATAGGATTCAAAGGGCTGGATAGAGATAGGCAGGACGTGGGGCTAAGACGGATGAATTAGCACTATTCATTGTGCTACTATGGATATGATTTTGAGGCTGGGAGCTGCCTAGAAGGATATCTTTTAAGACTGCTAGCCCTTAATAACAATATAACATCTTACTTTCCCCATTTCCGTTTGGCCATATTATATGTTAGGTATCAACGTCATAATGCAATGCCTCATCATGCTGGAGGGAAACTAGTGCAGACCCTTCGATAAATCCTTCTAGGCAGCCTCCGGCTTCAAAATTGGGTTGATAGGTGCCTAGTGGCATAAAGTATCGATGACGGTCATTTCCGATACTTTGTCGTCGATATTTCACATGAACCATTTCTGGTGTTGTTGTTGTAAGCGATATTTTTAGACATTCCATCGACTTCACAACGTCATACTGTCAACATATCAGACGAGTTTCCCCCTTTAACGGGGTATATTTTACCTTGATAATATTTTCAGAACTTCAAACATAATCCTGCCTCCACCATTATTACTTTTGATATGTTGTTGTTATCTTAACATCTCCACCACATAACTTCTGACGACGATCAAAACCTGTCCGAACATTTGACGCGAAATCATGGGTTTCCATGTGACGTCATTCTGTCAAAAACTTCCGCTTGCAGGTGCCCGGATAATAACAAGCAAATGTGAGCAGCTATCGAAGCTTTCGCCGAAAATGTCTGTGAAAATGAACATCAAACCTTTGCCAAAGCGCAAAGATGGTAATTCTGATGGTGCTTTCGATCTGGAACAACAATTCATATTGCGTCTGCCTGCGGTAAGAGGCCATTATTAAAACTAACAGCGGAACTGTTACGATACAATCACAACAACAACATGATTTACAGTCAAACTTAAAAATTGGTCCTCGACAATTTTGAAGATAACGTAGGCCTATCGAGCAATCCTTATAATTTTTCTAATGCTTCATTCTTTTAAGTTATGACGAACAATGCAAATATTTTTCATAATACAATGAATCTCCATCAGATGTTTGAATTGACAAATCTTTTTCCAAAAGTTTTAACTGCAGTAAAATGTAATTTTAAACCCTAGCTAAAACCAAAAATACTCCATAGTCCATTCTGTCCCTTCTTCCAAACAGTACGTGCTGGATCAAATAAGTCATTGAAGATAGTTGACAGTGTTGTGTGTCATAAAATTAGATTTTGAATCACCTTGTATTTGATTCTAATACATTAAATTGCATATCTTGTAGCACAGATAAATGTTACATGTGAATGTATGTTCTTAGTGTTCTAAGCTCTTGTGTTTCACAAGTTTCAAACATGACAGCATGACAGAAATATAAGCCTTGAAGCATTTACAGATTGTCCTGACTTGTCTTTGCTGTCAGAGATCAAGCTGTCTAGAGCGATTTCGTTATATGCCAAAGTTTCAAGCATAGTCCTACTCTATTTAATAAGAACAGGATGGGCATTACTTTTGTTCTTATAAATTTAGTCCTGAGTCCTGACAAAATGATGTCATGTTTGTCTGGCGTTCTTGTTTTTTTTTTTTTTTTTTTGCACAAGATTGCTTTATTTGTCACATGACTGTGTTTATTTTGTAGGGACCTGCAGAATCCTTAAGAAATGATCTTCAGTCAGGCTCCATGTCACTCAAGGACAAACTGTCTATTGAGCTTCAATCAGACAACAGGCTTGGTATTGTCAGATATGGAGCAGATCTTTTCAACACAAAGGTATGATTTATCTTTACCTTAATTCGGTTATGTTTATATTCTGGGCAGGTATTAAAATCACTCAATGGTGGATTGTGCTTCAAATATAAACAATATGCTACAGCAGTTAACAAGTAAAACTTGCACTGTGCAAGTTTGTTATGGTCCCATAACATTCTTGATAATTGTGCATTTAATTGACGATTGTTCTGCCTTGTCATTGTTTGTTGCCAGGGATATCGAAGTTTGTTTCCTTCACCCATTAAACTGGCATGCCTTCACATAAGTGAAAAAAAATTCAGCACTACGTAAAAGTACCATAATCAGTCTAATCTAAATGTATAGGTGATGAATATCAAACAACTTAAGACATCTTTCTAACCTTAAAATAACACGCTTTCTTGAGAATTTCTAAGGAACACTCTGCAATTTTCCAGTATAGCCATAGCCGTACTAGTCAGAGATCCGAGTTTGAAACCTGGTCGAGACAAAAAAAATATATTTTTCTTCATTGAAAATACATAATATTATTTAATTTATATTATCTAAAGTTTGTTTTAATTTGTGAATTGTTTTATATATATATTAATTCATTCCATATTCCCTTTGTTTCAGTTAGTAGACTTGCCATGTATTGTGGAGACGTGCAAAACAGTAGACAGAAAGACATTTTACAAGACTGGAGATATTTGTCAGGTGGAGTCTTGCTTATAATTATTGTCAAATAAATATGCATAGAGACCTGAATTATTTCAGATTTTCCCTAGTGTATGTTTTGATTCTCTCTTATGACTGCGTAGGGAAGTTTTAAAATATCCTTCTGTCAGAGCTTAGGGGTATCTTTGTGTTTGCATTCTTCTTATATGGCCCTGTGGGGGAGCGGGTGGGCCATGGCCCTGCAAAATACTCCCTCGGCTTCCTCGGTGGATCCTAAGAGGCGAGAAAAGAGGTTGCTTTCCATTGCCCTGGTGTTCCCAGAGCTAAAGGGTATAAACAGGAAGCAGATTTGTTTGTGATGTTCTTTATTTGTGTCCGTCGTCATATAAGTGAAATACCCTTGAGTACGACGTTAAACACCAATCAAACATCAATTGTTATGTTGTTGCTAGTGATGTCGCAGGTGATTCCATTCAGACATTTTGACTGGCATGCCATTAACATTTTCATGAAGTGAACAATTTTGAAATACAAATACTTTCAATGTTGTAATAACAAAATACACTGTACTAGGTAAAGTATTTAAATACGTGTACAAATACAGCTCAAAGAATTTCAAATACAAATACTTTCATGGTTATATGACAGCTAGCAATAGGGCGGGATCATCCTGTTGCCCTGGTACAAACAGAGCTAATGGGTAACGTGATGTTGATCTGTTTGGCATTGCACTCTGTAGTTATCCTGTCTCGACATAGTTGCAAGTAGTGTCAAGAGCGAGTTACTTCATACATTAGGCGGGCATGCCATCATATGACGTCATTCAGATTCAAGCCAGCTTGAAAAGTGGACAGTCCATCATCATATGAGTGTAATATCTTCATTGTTTAACATCAAAGAAGCAAATACCCTCTGGCAAAGGGCAGTTTGTATGAAGAGTAGCAATGCTGTCTTTACTGGAGGAAAATTAACTTTGCACGATAATGGAAGCGCTTGACATCTTGGTTGTGCTAGTGTTAATTATTGTTCATGTTGGAATACATCTCCTTCATATAAGTGAAAACAACCTTAAGCATGGCTTAAAACACCAATCAATCAATCAATTGATGAAAGAAGGAAACATGTCCATGGCATGAGACATTGTGGGATAATATTCATGATTTAACTTTTTTCTCAGATAATGGTGTGTCCCACCGAGGAAGAAGAGAAGGAAACAGAGGAGAAAGAAAGTCCAAAGAAGAAAGATAGTAAAGATAAGAAATATATCTGGAATCATGGAAGTAAGTCATCAGGCTTAATGTTATTTTCTTACCATAGAGCTATTCCATTATTACTGTTTTATGGATGGGTAACACTGAGGGGTTTAGTCAGAAACCAGTAATATTTTTTAACTAGAATCGAGTTCGAACTAAGAAAGTGTTATCCCAAAATAATTTTAAAAAATGTTAATACTCAGTTTTTTTAAAATCACAAAAATTAATTCACCAATAGTTTGGTGTCCAAAATGGTAAATTTCCTTCATTTTTTAAGTTACTGGGTGTCCAGTTTCCTTATCTCCTGAATGTTAAAGTTTCTACAAAAAATAGTGCGCCCGAATGAGGCAGCTATTTGATTCAGGGGATCCAAAGGATGGATGGACACAAATCTGCCTAAGTCCTTGATGGGTAAGGGGAGCAAGCCAATACTGGGTAGAGAAAAAATCCCCACTATTTTAGCCATCCGACATTTCAAATGTAGAAGGAATGTTACTGGAGTTATTTTGGTTTGTTTTCGATTTGGGTTTAATGTCGAACTTGTTTCACTTATATAACTAAGGATTGTCCAATTGATTGATTGATTGGTGTTTGTTTTGACAAAAGAGCATTTTGTTTGAAGAGTAGCAAAGCCTTTGCTTAGCACTCGAGAAAAGGATTAACTTATCAACAGAGCAAAGCACCTCACATTTGTGGTCGGGCTTTTGAGAATACACCGCCGTCACATAATTGAAATAGACTTAAGCACAGCATAATAGTAGTAGTAGAAATAGTAGTTACTATAGTGATTGATTGATTATGAATAATTATGATACTAAACTGTAATTTTTGTCTTTAGTTACAGCCCCTTTGAAAAATGTTAGAAAAAGACGATTCAGGAAAACATTAAAAAAGAAAGTCAATGTAAGTGAAACTTCTGGTTTGGTATTTGGATATACATGTAAGACTAGTCTGTGTGCAGGAGTTGAGAGCCGGAATATAGCCTTTATAGTGGTCAATAACTGTAGTGATCACAAATATCGTGTAATTCAATAAGGTGTTATAATGTTACGTCAACAGAGTGACATCCCTTTGCTAAAAAACGTTATGGGTTTACGGCAAGGGAGGGTTAATTCACGATTTTTAACACAGGCTTTATAGCAAATATTGCAAATTAACACGTAAACGCTCATAAAACTATATGAATTTCCTTTTCCCTTAGCTTAAAGTATAATGTTTTGTAAAGTTACACTTTCAAAGCTATATTTTCCTGAAAATATACAACCCACAATGTTAAATTGTAGACAGGCTGTCCTACCAAGCCATAAAGTGCCATCACTGTTGTTGTAATGTCATAACTAGAAACCTCAGTATACAGATTCACTGTCACTGGTCAAAATGTGATTCCAGGTTACATAAAAGAATCTCATTGCAATGACCCACAGTCATGGCTTAGTGCTAGCATGTCTACCTATTGTCTACCTGCCTTTGGTGTAAGTACACAAATTGAGTGCATCTGTCCACCATCAGGTGTATGAGTTATTGAGTTAACCACACAATGACGTGATCAGTCAATCAAAAATGGCTTTGAGAAAATACTTTTACTCTGTCTATGCACACCTAGGTACATATTTTCTACTATATGCATGTGTTAATAATATAACTCAGATGTGAATTAGCTCCCCAGCATCATATTATCTGAAATACAGTATGGGTGGCTGTCCTCTCATTTTTCTCATCATATTAATAAGGCAGAGAGAGAAATAGACATATGTATCATAATATAAGTGAAATACCCTTAAGTGTGACATTTAACAATGTGATGAATCAGCACATTGTGTATGTGATCACCTGATTTAATGAATGAAACTTACTTTTGTAATGCCCTTTGGCTAAGAGTAGCAGTGCTATCTTCACTTAGCATTAGAGGAAAATTAACTTTCCAACAGTATGAAACACTTTGCACCTTGGCTGTGCAAGTGTCATTTAAGTGAAATACCCTTAAGTACGACGTAAAACACCAATTAATCAATAATAATAAATTTTGTGACAGTATATGGAGCAGCCTGATATTGAGAAGGAGGTCAGACGCTTATTCCGAATGGATGCTGAGGCAATAGATGTGAAATATGAGATAATTAATGAGGAAGAGAAACAACTGAATGATTCTACAGGTCAGGGTCAGAACATGGATTCCTCTAGTATTGCTGGTGATGAGATATCTATGCACAGGACTGAAACAGGCAACAGTCTAGATATGAGTAAGTAACATTTCTGTTGGCTGTAACAATTTCTATCTAATATGCTTTAGTCTAAATCTCCATTGGATCCCTTAATATATTTTATACATGGCAAAATAATCTGTAGATCACAATTCTCATGAGCTGTGTTGATGTATCCATGTACAGTTAGGTTTGACTTAGAACATCTGTATGTTGTGTTTCACTCATTGATCATTAAATAATTAATGAGGTCCCCCAAATTCAATTTGGGTAGTCATATATTTGTTCATAAAAATTCAATAATTCCTGAGTTCAATAAGCAAATTTTTAATTCATGCTTTTATGTGAGTTACAAAGATTTTTTAGTGAGATAAACTTAAATACAGCATAAATACAGACAGTTCCATGTCCTGATTCTGTTGTATTTTCCCGCCTAAGATTATAAAATTTGTTTGATAATCCTATGAAAGACTAGCCAGTGAACGTCCTCTCATCATTTGGATCCGCAGGTTTCAGTTTTGGCTCATAAAAAGGAGATAGGAAAAAAACATTGGCAGGAAGGACAAATCAAATGAGAGTGCCTGGAAATAATTGAGATGTCATCAGCGAGACTTACTTATACAAGAAATTAAATTATTTGTTCTTTATCATAGAATAATGTTCGCAATCAATGATTTGTTTGTTTTTTCCGTACAGTGGATCAGGATATGATATTACCTGAGTTAAGCAGTTCAGAGGATGAGGAGGAGAAAGAGGTGAATATAATGGACTCTGGAGAGGAAGACCTGAATATGATGTCACAAGATAACGGGGATATGTCTAGAGCAGAGTATTCAATGTCAGAAAGTCAAGATTTTATGTTATCAGGTGATACAGGTATGTCAAAAGAATGTTGGGTTTTTTGTCAAATAAAAGTTGCCTGATGGACCAGCAAGTGAGAACTCTTAACATTTAGAAAATTTTAAAAAGTGGGGAAAAACTGGCCGTGGCAAATTTTTCTTTAAGGATAATAATTAAAATCTGTCTTGAATCTTAAAAATAAGATTCAATGCCTTGTAACATCAATTCATATATGACAGCAAAGAAATTTATATGTTTTTTAATTGATCCATGCTTAACTAAATACATACACCTCTTTTTTTATAACACCTTGCTTGTAAGGAACTTTTATTTCAAATGTCATTACCGTTCCTCTTATAAAATGAAGCATCTGTAGTCTAAATAGGAAGAAAAGGTGCTGCAGCCAAGATGTTTTTATGTCTGTGACATCATAGGATTGACACATTGTCTTTAAATGGGGAATAACCTTATGATGACAGAACCCATGAAAATAATTCTATCCCTTGATACTGTTCTGTTATGCAGGTACATTACGTGCTCGTCTCTCAGAGTTACAGAGTCAGTTAGAGGAGTTACGAGAGAAACGTCAGATACAAGAAGACCAGGCAGCTACAACTGATGACCCAGAGGCTATGGTGAGTATGATTGTGATACCAGGGACAGGCGCTTCATCTTGTCATATGAGTACAGTCTACAAGAAAGTTGTAGCCATCTAATACGGGGGTTTCCAGTTATGACATTTTTTAACATGGGCGATATAGGGAATATTGCAAAATTAACAGAACACGTAAACGTTCGTAAAACTATGTGCATTTCCTTTTCGCATAGCTTAAAGTATAATTTTTTTGCAACGACTATAATTCTTAAGCTATACTTCTTAAGCTATATTTTTCTGAAAATAAACAACCTGCAATTTTAAAGTATAGGCTGGCTGCCCTACTGTGCCATACAGAGGCAACCTCATTTGGCAAAAGAACGTCATTCTGTGGTCATAACGCAAAACCTCTGTATTATTCTGTCTTCTCCTTCAGGGAGGTGGGGTAATAGCGTATATTTACAAACTTATTGACTTTCACTCTGGTTTGCGATTGTGTTTCTCTGTCTTTGTTGGATATGGATGGATTATATGTAAACTAGAACCAATTCCAATACAGTGGATATTGTTCAGTGAAATTGTTGTTTATGTGTGAATATTTCCTTCCCCTATTGGACTGGCATCAGTGGCTTACCATTTGAGTTTTCTGTCATTGTGCTAAATGTGATTCTTTTTTTTTTCTTTTCTTTTTTCCAGGAACAATTTCAGGCCGCCATTAGTAACATTATTGAAGAAGAAAATGAAAAAGAGAAAGAGGTTAGTAGATATTAAAGTGTGTAGACTCTTCTGGGAGTATAACTAGTGAGTAGAGAGAGTAAGAAATATGTTTTTTTTTCTGCCAATATGCCTGTTGGGTGCCTCACATAGAAAGTCAAGGTCATTGTTGCCCTCTTTAAAAAGAAGTTTGTCACTGTGATGATTTTGATCAAAGTTTGTGCTCCTGCAAAAATTTGGCATGAATTTGAAATTAACCTGGGACATGGGTAGATGTTATGATGCTTACTTTAGTGTTAAGTTTATCACAGAATGCAGCTAAATGTAGGCAGGAATGCCAGAACAGATTCGTATCACTGGTTACCTGTAAATCACCACCAAATTGAAAGTGCACTGTATTCAGGAATTTTTATGCTAAATATATTTTTTAACTTTTTGTTTTCCACAGTTTAATATATTGATGTCAATGCTTGGATCCACTGGATGAACCAACCATGAGATGGAATCAACATAGACTGAGCTATCCAAGCTGTGAATCGGAGGTGATAATCACCATGTAGGGCAGGGCTGTGCAACATGCTACACTCACCATACCTGTATTGAGTACTGTAAACACACACCTGGGTTAGAGATCTAGGGTCAGTCGCTAACACAAGATTAAATGGCTAATACAGGGTTAGAGATAGACCTTCAACATGGTGTGACGTCATCTAATAGTGGATTAGATTTGATACTGCTTTGAGCAACCAGCCCCTGTATATTGTATGCTGACCAAATAGCATCAGTTTTTTGGACCGACAACTTTAGTGAAGACTTGTGATTCAGGACAATGAAAGTATCAACAGGACTTTTACGTGTATCCATGCATTATTAATGACTTCCGTTAATAAAAAAACAGTCAAAACAATATTTTTATTGCTTTTTTATGCAATTTTTTTCCTGTATGCCCCTAGATAAGAAACATTTGTACTGTTGTCAATGTTGAAAAAGATCAAAAGGGGAATGTCTGTATGCTAGGTTATATCATTCTTGCTACTTGAAAGTTTCTGATAAATCGTTCTTACTCCTTGAACTAAAACTGCTTTGAAATGTTTTTACCCCTTGATAGGGGTGACTATTGAGGCTGATATGACTATTGCAATAGTATTTGGATAGTCTGAACTACTATTGCAAAATTTTATTAGATATTTTAAAAACAAATTTAAACACAACTTACGTTTTCATTATGAAGGAAAATAACTATTTCAAACAAGTAAGTAAATATTTTCATGTGATCAGCAAGGTTTGTGGTATTTCCGCTCTATTTTAAAACAGCTCTACAATGCCGACTGGCAACTCGTTTTCTGTCAACTTCCCCATCCTCTTTTCAAAAACCAAAACAGTGTCACAAAAGGATGTTTGCTAAAATAATTCACGTATGTATGACTTATTGGGTTGGGAAACTTATCCAACTATCTAAACAAGCACCTCTTCCCAAGAATATCTTGGAATAGTGTTTACTAAAACAATTCTCGTGTCTATAAATCATACACTCAGGAAAATTATGAACTATTGAAACTATCGATATTTGGATCCACTATCAGCAATATTTATGGATATGGCATGCGACTATGGATATGTTACTATCAGATCAAAGACTATCCCGATATATAGCTAGTTCTATACATCGTGTCACCCCTACTCCTTGATAGCTCCTGGAAAAACATTGTTTTGTTGAAATCAGTAGATGAAAAACTTTATTTAAATATTTAATACCATTATACCTGTAAAAGATAAACACCTTTGTTCTTTTATGGTTTCTATCAAAACCCAGATAATAACACTGATGTGAATTCAGAACTAAATAAATTTGGACATCGGAGAAATGGAATTTATTTTTAAATGATGAATATTAATTTTAACAAACATTTCCTAGAAAAAGCAAATTTTTTGTCCATCATTTCTTGAATTTCATTACAATGCTTGAATGTGGTAAGTTGGGGAACGCCTCAAATGTGCCTGACAATAGAAGCTACAGGTACATGTATATCTGATTCCCATATCAGAACATAAAGAGGATTGGATTGAGCTTCCTGCTGTCCTGCTGCCCTCAGAGCTACATGTAAGTGGCAACATAAAGCCGTCTCTTTTTGATGTCTTTGTATAACATACTGTATTGGTCCTGTCTTCTCTTTGTTTGTTGGCATAGAGGGTGGTTACCTGCACCAATTGAGTTGGCACTCTGAACTTCAATCAAACATATAAAAACTGCTATATATTGTTTAGAGTACTGACCCTGAAATCCACCAGAGACGTGAGTTAGTATCATGGAAACTGACTCTTTCCTTGAATAAAAACCTCTTGTTTCACCATTTTTCATACTGTCACCTGGCGCCATATTGATTAGACTTCAACACAAAATAAGCTTGCTATGCTGATTTGATTACAAGCTCCATGAGTCCGTACAAAGCAAAAACAGCCAGTCACAGGACCGCGACTAACATAAAATGAATTACAGGTGTATTAAGGTCGAATCGGAGGTACATGTATTGCAATAAGGGGACAAAACTCTTGATAGGATGTCAACATATGTTTTTAAATGCAGTCAAAACTTTTTTTGTAGGTGGAGGCAAGCGATATTTTTTTTTTTTCCACAGTCAAAATATATTTGGCGAGGAGTAAACTGTTCTTTCTCTGAAAATATATGTGGGGATATCTGACAGGGCGCATTTAAAGTTAGTGACAGAAAGCGACCCTCCTAGGATACTTACCCATTGTTGATAGGAGAGTATGAAACCACGACAAAACTCATCCCATTACAACACCTGGTGTGAATTACTTAATGACCTCCAAACTGTTAATTATGCAGTTTAAAAACAAAGGATCTCAAAATCCTGGAATTTATACTATGGTAATGCCGGGATCAAAACGAATTCATGGTAACTACAATTGTTATTTATTTGCCAGTTCAAAAGTTTTGAAATTGCAAAAGAAAAAATCGTTTGCAGGGCTGGCTTTTTGGTGTACCACCTTTCATGCTGTTCCTCTGGTGCAGACAAATGTCAACAATAAGTTTTTTAAAAACTGTTGGGAGTGTGACACTTATTTAAAGTATACGTCGATGTAGAGTCCTCCATTTCTCAACACATTGTGAGGCACAATTCGAAACTCAATTCCTCTGATACCACCTTCACCCTCTGATATCAGTTTTGCCGTATAATTGGGTGTATAACAAAAGATGTGCTTTGTGCCGAGGATGACCAGAAGTAAGTCACTGCAAACAAAAAACAATTGGCTCATGTTATTTGAGGCGTTTCAGACTGCAGTTGTTTGTGTTGTATCGGTCAGAAACCAATCCATTTCTGTATGATTTAGTTTGTTTTATTTGTTTGATTGGTGTTTAACGTCGTATTCAAGGGTATTTCACTTATATGCAACGGACAGAAATACAGAACATCACAAACAAATCTGCTTCCCGTTACCCTTTAGCTCTGCGATTACCAGGGCAACCATTTGAAGATTATAAACGGCTTATAGATTATTATGATTGGGTACAAAACCTATATCCATACTTTTTGTAATTTATAATTTAATCCAAACAGCCATTTGCAATGAATGCCAGAAGCATAAAGGGTCCTACAGGAGTCCTAGAGTAACTACACACGCATGGATGAACTAATCATTCTATGAGTTCTTTAAGTGGCATTTAGAAGCTGGGTAACATAAAACTGATGAGAGATTCATATGGATAACAACTTCTTGGTTTATTTATCACAACGTTTCAATCCCATTGCAGAGATCGTTTTCA
>JARFOD010117916.1:0-14803 GCA_031763545.1 Mopalia muscosa | reverse complement strand
TAAAATATTTGCATTTACACCAGGTGAGCGTCTCGTTAACAGGTGTCGTCTATATAAACTCATTGTCTTAATCAAAGTTTTTATTCAATGGAGTTAAACTTAACGAGAAGACCACGTTTTTATTGCAATATGTACAGGGTATAACGTCTGAATGTAGTCTACGTCAAGCCGTAACAAAGCCATAACCTAAATATACTTACCTGATATATGAAGTCCTTGTTCACCTAAAACAGTGATCGGTGTATAACTACTTTATTATATATGCAAATGATCTGCGCTGACCTTCGTATGGTGCGTGTACAGTGAGTCGATTGTTGAACTGATATTTTCCTCCGAGGACAACATAACTTAACTGAGGCCGCTTCACTGCGATATAGGAACTCCGCAGAAACCAGCCGATTCCTTCGTGGCAGAAATACCGGCTGTCAAAACTATGGAACAAGGCAACACCGGTGAGTGATTATTAACTAACTATACCACAGGTAAAGTAAAATCTACCATTATAATAATTTGGCATAATTACACAGTCGACTCCCACAGATAAACCGTGTACTCGAATCTCTGAGCGCACTCTTTTTTTGCACTTGAAGAAGATTAACTTTCCAACGGTATTAAAACATTTCACATTTTAATAATGTGCGAGTGTCAATAATTGTTGGAATACACCCCCGGGATAGAAGTAAAATACACTTGATCACGGCGTCAAACACAATTCAATCAACGAATAATCTATCTTTTTAACGCAGGCTGTAGTATATTTTTAATGTAGAGCAAGAAACTGTAATCTGTCTCCATGGGTTTCGAACTCCGATCTGGTCTTAGGATCAGCACTCTAACGAACTGCTTCAGTTTACGGCATCAAAAGTTTTCAATAAAAGCGATATTTGAAATGTTTTTTTTTTAATTATATACATGTATATGTATATGTATACGTAAGTTTTTTATCAAGCGAAACAAAAATCTAAAGAACCTACTGGTTAAGGCAAACATTTCTTCTGTATCAGACAGGCTGTAACACTTATTCTCTTTAACAGATATATTCATTTGTTAATCTCTATATCTCTGAAATACTCATTTGAAGGCTGATTTATATCTTACCCATGTCGAGTATCTTGCTGGCAACATTTTTAACAATATTTTATACACCATACTGTAGGTTACCCATAACACAACTCGAGATGACTCTAGGAATTTATCTAGATAGTGTGATTGTTTTTTAGAAATATATATATAAATTATTATTACAGAGAAGCTGGCGCGACGGTGCCACAGTAAGAGATCATTACCGCCGATGAGTTTCACAAAGTTAAAGTACGACTGAAATAATAGATACAGATGGATAAATGGCGATTCAATTATCGATCTATTTAAAAAGCATTGGTTAGCATTTCTATAATGATGGCAGTGCTAAGTAAAGACAGCATTGTTATATTCTTCAAACCTTCTTCTAGTTTGGGTTTTTTTTAAATCAACTGATAACTAACTATACTCCGTTTTGTGTAGCGATTCACAGTTTCGTGTATCTTTTTTGGTTAAAAAAGTAATATACACTAAATCTGGGATAGAAAAAGTTGTAACGAACTTTATTTCTCCAATGTAGCCTACGTATGAGCTGCCAACTCGAGCACATACATGTGGCTCTTCCTATATTGGGCTTCCCCCAAATGTTGACCAAGACGACCTATTACTTTTCTCTTCGTCTGTTCTGGCGGGAATTTATTCAAATAAATATCATTGAAATGACACTTAACACATCTGGTGGCAGTTTTTGTTAGTTAGCAAAAGAGAGCTAAATTTACTTACATTATTTTTTTTTGCAAAACATAATAAATTGATACTATTGTCATATGCATAAATGTAATTGTGGTGAAAAAAATAAATAAATCAAATCAAAACTAATTCTGTGTATTCTAAAGAGATATCAAATTCCCTCGGTTTATTTAAGCTAGTGGACGCTTGGCAGTGTGCATACGGCAGTAAAAAAGCTTCCGGTGAAAAAAATGAACGATAGTGGTACATATTCATACATCTGTTACTGTCGAGTCTGATATCAAAACAGATAGGGTTTGGTTGATTTACGCGACAGAGGTTGAATGCATGGAATAACCGGAATTTTTTACCCATGTAATAGTCAAACTAGATCAGCTCTTCTAATCCGATAAGGACAACATATTTTAGTATAATAAATCTGAATAATTACTTATCTAAGATCTATCTATTCTAATAAGATCACAAGGACTAAATTAATAGGCCTCCACGAATTGATTAGACGTATATAGAAATGTACATATTCCCTATGCTTCGTCGTGCGAGAGAAATAACTATATAATACAGATCCGTCGTATAGTTCTATTATTCTCTGTTTAAAGAAAGGCAATGCATATGTGATCAATTGCATATGTAAATCTGATGTGGTTCGTTAGGTATGTGATTTGAATATCTTAACTATGTATTTTAAATAGTCTACATAAGTTATTTATGTCTGCTCCACATTTTGGGTTGTATTTGGGTCATTTAATAATTTCGGGAAGCATTTTGACTGGTGACGAATACCTGATCGTCAAAAGAAAAAAAAAGGTTAATTTGTGAACGCTGATGTCCGCATTGGCGAGTGGTCAGTTTTTTGTTGTTGTTCAGTTTTTTCCGGTTTGTATCGTTAAAATGTGGTCACAGATCACAGATTTACATATGGCTAAAATCATTATTCCACATCGTGCTACTGCTTTAATATATACGAATGAGAGTCTGGAATTGAAAGAAAAATATTCATTTGTACTTATAAGAAAAATATTAATTTGTACTGAAAAGAAAGTTTTTATCAGTACTGAGAAAAAAAATTTCCCTCGGAACTGAAAAGACTGTGTTCATCAATACTAAAAGAAAGGATTTCATCAGTACTGAGAAAAAAACTTTATTAAAAATCTTCATCAGTATACTGAAAAAAAGCCTTCATCCGTACATATATAAAATAAAAGTCTTCACCAGTGCCGAAAGGAAGTTGTCGTCAGTAATGAGAAGAAAGGTGTCCATCAATACTGAAAAGAAGTCCATTAGAACTGAAAAAAGTGTTCATCAGTACTGAAAAGAAAAGTGCTTAAAATAGTAAAAAAAACAGTGTTCACCAGTAATGTATAAAGTAAAGTGTCCATCAGTACTGAAAAGAAAAGGGTACGGTAGGCCTATACAATACCAAAAGAACGGTGTTCACGAGTTTTGTAAAGTAAAGTGTTCATCAGTACTGCAAATGAGAAAGTGGTCATATTGACACACCTTACAAAGTCAAACCAAACTAAAGAGTAGTGTAAGTGTGTACCAATTAGAGATAAATAAAGCTTATGTATAAACTTGAATATTATATAAATCGCTACAACTCTTGATCAACATAGGTTTGATCAGGCTTAACTTAAGTGACTATTCTGTACTAAAAATAAGGTCTTTGTCAATATTGACAAGAAATATCTTTATCAGTACTGAAAAATAAGGTTTTCTTCAGTACTGAAAACGCTGTTGTGACATGGTAATGTACTATTACAGATCAGTTACTGACAGGTTAACTCTAATGACATTAATTGGGCTAGGCAATAATAAAATTTCAGATAACCAGTATACCAACATGTAATTATCATCAATTCGTGGTATACCACAGAAGTCGGACATACGTTTTTAAACAATTTGAATTTTTCGCTGCACTAACCAACTTCCGTATATTACAGCACAGTAGACTAGACGCGGAAATTTGGTAGTGCATAACCACAAAGAGTTTTTGGTTGAATTGGCAAGTGAATGACTATACGATTGAAACTGTTTTTGGGCCATTTATGAAAACGAAAGCACTTTTGAAGGTATTTATAAATATTTGACAAATCAAGTCAAATGCAGCCGCTTTTCCTGTGGATAAGCATTGTGTTAATCTTTAAAAAAGTTCTATCTCTAATATTTTATCATACAATGTAGTTTGACTTAGATATACAGAATTATATAGTACACCAAACTGTCTAATTTTAAGTTTGTCTGTTTTTTTTGTGGTTTTTTTTTTGTGTTTTGTTTGGTTTTTTTTTTTCACTTACCGGATAAAATGAATTTATTTAGTACTGTCCAGTAAAATTTGAAACACTGTACTCTCTGGCACATTTTATATGCCAAACGGTTCTAGAATCTGTTTCCAACCCGCCGTTTTTCTCTATTCCACTCTAACTGCAGACTTAAAATTTTAGCAGAAACACCAGTTTCTTCCACTTTTTACGCATGTATATCCAACAGACAGATAAACATTTATTCGATGGGAATATTAAGCCGTTTAGTCTCTTTAATTGAAGATTAGAGCGCTACTTCGAAATCCAAATTAGGCAATTCCACAATTTGGGACATTTAAACTCTGTAATTGTGGTCGACTTTATCTCATTCTATACTAAGGTCGGATGAGCATTTTGCACAGACGTTTTGCGAAAAATAGTACACTATATAGTCTATATTGGCCCTTAGATGAACCTAGGAAATGGATGAATACAAATAACACAGTTACTATATGATACTTTTTATATTTCAACACATTCTATATTTATAGCACAATGGGTGTATTTTCTCTTTCAATGAACGATCATACGTCATTCGACAGCTAGGGCTAGCTACTGGTAAGTCAACATGCTCATGTCTTAATTAAAAATACATACACGTACATAATTAATGAATTTATTCCGTGTGATTATCATAATGTTTTTATTTTATTTTTTGGCGTTTAATGCCACACTGTTTTACTGATGTTATATATTTATTGCTGAATTGCATATTTGCTGTCATTTGTCTGACAGATAGCAAGGAGAGCGAAAAAATCAATTTCTCTTTCGTCAAGTTGTTTTAAAGTATTGACTTGACATCTAAGTTAAGGTGTGCTTGTTGTGCAGTTTGCGAGTAGCGAAACAAACTTCCCGCTTGTATTGACTGGGTGTATATTGAAATATCGATTCATTTTGAATGGAGTTCAGGGCGAAACCCTGCATGTATAATGTCATGGAAAACAATAGCTAGCTGTACTGATAAACTCCTCACAGGGATTCTATTTTTAAATGAGCCACAAGATGGCCGTTCAATATTTCAGAGTCAACGTCTAGACGAAATGAACAATGTTTTTATTATCTGAATTTAGAATGGACAGTCTGTACATTGGAGAAAGTTAAGTTACCGAAAACCCTCTTATAGTGCATTTGTAACCTGAATCTTGACAACACTATTACGTAGTGTATCTATACCGTTGTAATTTGCCGTGCGACGATCGTACAATTTGCGGTAATTTCCGAATAATGCTCCAAAACATGGTTTGGGTTGTTGCGGGGTGGGGTTAACCCTGTCACGTACTTTTAAAGAAAGAGAACACAAACACGCATTCATGTGTCACGTATTGTTTTTATTCACACTTAATCAGGGAGACTTGAGGAAATACTGCGACCAGTCTATAAGTCTTTGCTCGTTCACGATTTTACCAGATACTTTTCTATGCAGAGTGATAAAACGCTGTTTAGGGAAACCATGATCATATTTACTTCTATTTGTCTTTTAGCTTTAAACATAATCCTTGTACGCCTTTTGTATGTTTTGTATATACATTCCACATTCTCTAGGTTAATGTATGCAACACACCTTTAGTTTAATTAAGAGGGAAATAGACCTTAGATCTTGACGTATAATTATATACCGCGGCGTAGATTATATTTTATAAGTATTTTGTGGAAAGCTACAAATCCTCCTCCTCAATTAGAACCATGTTAAACCAGCGGCGTATGTCAGTAGTCGCTTTATGCAGATCAGAGTACGAACTACTGGTTAAATGTGCGAGGTATCAACAACTGTGAGCCAATCAGCAGCAACGGAATTCACGGAGCAGCTTTTAGCTTATAAGTGGGGAAAACATATCTCACTGGCATTGCTTATGCTAAAATTTGTTCGCCAAGCATGCATGTTCGCTATCTATTCAACAGGAATGTAGACAAATACCAGTAAAAACGGGTTCAATACCTTTTTTGTTAGATTTATGGGTTTCGCCAAGTTTAGCGTATTTTATACGCCATAAGGTTTTTTTAGCAAGTTGTCCTCCACGAAAAGAACTTAATAACACAGTTGAAAAGAGAATGGTATTTTTTTTTTTTTTACGAATTTCTGCTTTTTCCATCTTTACGTTTGGTGAGTTACCAAACCAAACGTAAAGCTGGAAAAAGCAGACATTCGTCAAGAAAAGACCATTGTCTTTTCAAATTAATTAATAATTTCTTTTCGTGGAATACAAATTCCAAAAAATTATTGAATACTGAATAATTTAATCCAGAGCTTATATGGTGATCATTGCATCATTGTAAAAGATCAATTATTTTCTAGTGGAGATAATTATTTATATTTAGCTCACATGTTTTCAAGACATAGAGTTTATCTGTTGCTGATGTATTTAACCCTAATGCAGGGAGTTTTGGGGATTGGATTGGTAAATTGTCTAGATGTTTTAAAAACTATTTTAAGTGTGATCATATATATTGTTTGTGTTTTAATCAGGGCGTGTACTTTGTATTTTTGTCCCTCTGAAAATTTTAAGTGTAGACCAAATGACGATGGGCTATATATGAACCACTGGTCTGGGTCCAGCTGGTGATGTCATCGTGACTCTGTTGGATCGACCAACGAAATATTGTGCCAGGATTTTATTCGGTCACATATAGAACAATGTGATTGGACAATCTTAAAGCATGATATGTATGTTTTGAAAATTTGTTTAACTTTGTAAAGCACTTATGGCGTATATATGGAGAGTTGGTGTTTGTAGGGATGGGTGCATATATGTAATATTCAAATTGATTTTGTTGAATACCCAGAACCTATCCCTTTTCAACAACACTTCGGCCACTTCCATTATTGACTTCGCTGTAATTTTTTTACACAACATTTGATTGGTTCTCACGCATCCATTCAAAAGCTTGGAAACCGAGTCCGATTACATGCGAATAATCCGCTGATTAGCCGAATAAAACTCTTGGCTAGCGAAGATGACCGTTTAAAGAAACTATAATTATGTTTACCTCCATGTATTTATCAGGTCTCAACACAATTGGTAACGCCCGGCCGGGGTGAAACGTCATAGAACCGCTGCGCTACTGTACCACAAAGAATGCAAAGAAACAATGTTTAATTTATTTCAATCTAATGAGCCAATAACCAAATTAATTGAACTTAGCAACTGTGGTAAACCTCTGAACATAGGCCCCCTACTGATCATTTTCGCACATAATGCGATATCACCCTATACGGAAATATCCTTTTTGTTTGAGTTTTTTTTCTAATTTATTTTAATTTTATAGCCTGTTAAAGGTCTGATATTGTCACGTTTTGTGAATATACTGTCTACAGGTGTATTCATCTTTTATGTGTATGGTATACAAGAGAATGCCCAATCCGTTATAAATGTAAGGTCAGTATATATACATGTCAGCACCAAAATAAACCTAACAATATTATATACAATTCATGGATTCTCTCAAGAACCGAACCCGCATTGTTCTGTTGTTTAGGTAAAGTAACTAAAAGTTTACATGTAGGAAGCGTTGCGTGATTTTACCAGAATGCAGGGGATATATCATAGGCGATTTAACGGAGTAATTTATGTACATATAAGTCATATATCCACCCACTAATTATTTCGCGACATATATGACCACTCATAACTGCCCGCTTCAATTAACAATCTCTCAACTAATGTTTATCTGTATTTGTAGGCATGGCTGCCACGAAGGACAACTCGAGGATCGTATTTAGTTGTGTTGTTCGGGGGAACACGATTTTAAGTGTTTACCAGACCGCGCATACCGAGGGGAGTTTTGAGAGGGAGGCCAAGGTCGTATTAGATCTACTTGCCCCAGCTAGGAAAGCTAAACGAAATGGACATTACATCTTTACAGCATCAAGGTACGTATAGGTTCGAATCGAAGTGGAGGCAAGCGCATTTTTTTCCTTCATTTACTCAAAATATTTAAACAGTCTGACTGAAACCAGACTCTGAAAAGATTATTTTAGTTAAGTGAAAATTTGATTGTGTTGACTATTGGTCAACAAAGTCCTTCAACCCATATCAATTCTTTATTTTGTAAATTGTCAAAACGCCACGAGCCCCAGTTCAACGATAATGTTTTGGAGCTAAAGTTCCATTTAACAGACTTTTCACAATGTCCAGAAAATGGTAAATGCATATCGTGTGTAGGCCTACTTTGTTTCAGATATCGTTTTTACTACATATTCATATATACAGTATAATACTGACATCGTACGTATATTATGTTCACAATTCTCACTTAAAATAGATGTCATTTAAATTTTGTTTCAGACATCGTTTTTACTGCTTGTTCAGGAAGGGATTGGTATATATGGTGTCGTCAGAACCCGACTGTGATAAAAAGCAACATTTCCTGTATCTCCATCAGGTAAAAAGAGTATAGCTTAATTTGCCCGAGAGAAGGGCACAATATTAGTTCATAGTAAAGAGATCGAATCTCGTCTCTCTGGACAAACCTGGAAACAACTGGCCCCGTGAGGGAGCGGGTGGGCCATTGCCCTGCAGAATACTCCCTCGGCTTCCTTGGTCGATCGTAAGAGGCGATAAAAGAGGCTGCTTTCTGTTGCCCTGGTGATCTCAGAGCTAAGGGTAACGGGAAGCAGATTTGTTTGTGATGTTCTGCATTTTTGTCCGTCGTCATATAAGTGAAATACCCTTGAGTACGACGTTAAACACCAATCAAACAAACAAACAATGGAAACAACTGTCCCTAAGTCGTTCTTAACGAATTATATTTTTATTCTTATAATTTAACGCACAAACTGATAAAGCTTAAAGGTTGAGTATATATATGTCTTGGTTGCTTAAAAACCTATTAATTTAGAACTTTGTTTTATTTTAGATGAAGAAGCAGTTTTATGATGCTGGGCTGATGCCCAAGGTCTCTGGGGCCTTTGAACACTCTTTAAACAATAACTTCAGAAATCAGCTCACACAGCTCACGGTAAGAGGAAATGCATGCATGATGGGGAAATTTAGTACTTTTGTGCATTGCGCAAGGCTGAAAATTATTTCAAATTAATTAAACGGGCGAGCCAATTGTTGTGCCGTGTAGTGGTTAGTAGTATACTTCTTTCAAGAAATGCCGAATGGGTCGTACGTCAACTGCAAATGTTCAGGAGTAAAATATGACCAACTCAACGTTAATTTGGACAGATTGACGGTTGATCTTTGTTCTTACGCAACAAATAATTCTCCAGTCCGTTTGGGTCTTTTGATTTGATGATTCTGCAACAAGTAGTGTTTAAATACCAACCTAACAATCAATCGGCCCTTCATACTTCCGGGAGCCACGAACATCACACCCACATATATGTTATCGAACGTCAGTGATTACGGTTAAGAACTCGTAAATGCAAAGGTGCACTCATTAACTAAGCGATTAATAGATACGCTCCATTGGTCCGACGGATTGATTCAAATGTGGATTGATTTACTTGGTATTTAGCGCCTCGTTTAAAGATTTGCCGTTGATGTGAGATGACAGAGTATTGCAACACCAATTACTATGCTAATTCGCTGAAATGAGAAACTCTTTGATTTGCTGAAAAGTTCATTTGATCAAGTTGTAGGGGAAACCTTGCGTTGATCACTTTTTTCGGGATATGTCCCCCTCTCTCAAAGAGTTATTATCCAAAGAAAACCTAGGCACAATAATGTAAGATTCACATCGTTTGTTTGATTGGGGTTTACCACTCTGCTTAAAGTTATTTGACTCGTACGGTGATGTGTCATGCAACCCAATGGGCGAAGAAAATCATCCTCGGTGCCACTGGCAACAATCAAACACAAGATAGGATGTTCACAGGACATAAAACAAAGACCTCTCAAAACGGACTGTCGTCATATTGGCCCAAGCTACAAGAGTACCGGGTCTGAGGAAAATCCACCCCTAACCGCCGGTCGTTTTTTCGTCGAATAAAAGTATTGGATTTCCCTCGGATTCTATAACATGTCTAATTTACACTTTTTTCCAATGACAGTTAAAGTTCTACGGTGTGGGCCCTAGTATTGGTACATTGCACGCTGATTTAAATGACGTGAGAACTGCCATAGGGAAGAATTTTGATAAAATGATGGAAAGAGGAGAAAATTTAGATTATCTGACAACTAAAGCTAAGACACTGGAGTCTGCTGTAAGTATGCAACTGTCCATCTCATATGTATCTTAATTTTCCTATCTCTTTCTTTATCAAATGCAGTTGATTGTTTGTTTTATCGTACTCAAGTGTATTTCACTTATATAACTACGGATTGTCCACTTCAGACGGTTCTTCGACTATTTACGGTGGAAAACCAGGAGGAAAATCTCGTGAAAACCACCCAACGATTGTCGGAGTCACACATGACTCGCTCATACCAGAGGGTCGACAGACGGACTCAATCCTGTGGACAATTTTTTAAAGCTATATTTCCCCAGTTCCTTACTCAAAACTTAAGCCTTATTCAGGCAATTTCTGCGGAACGGGTATATCTTAAATGACACTATATTGTCAGCGATAACGTATTTGACGCTTGACGATGTGTTGACTTTCCACGGTGTGCTTTTGTTAAAGTCGGTTAACATTTAGTTATCCGTACAGTTTATTCACAAATTATCCTTAATAAAGACAAAAATACAACATATTTCCAAAGCCACTTATACAGATTTTTATACGCCTAAATTGATACTGATTTTCTTATATTTGGTTACAGGCCGAGTCGTTCCAAGTAACGGGTAGAAAGCTGCAGGAAGATAATTGCTGTTTCTTCTACAAATGTCGCATATGTGCGATCGTTGTTGCAGTGTTAATCACAATAGCTATACTTATAATAATATTCTGGTTTACTGGGGTTATAGGGGAAGGGGAACCCCCGATTTTATTGGGGCAGGATGAACCCCAGATCATCTTAGGTCTACCAGACCCTAATAATTAACAGCTCGTGTTTGTCTCTCCTATCATATTGATGTTATTTTAGAGACTCGATCGTGGGCTTGAAAGTCATGTTTTAGCCCACACCGTTACGACATCTCACTGGAATTTCGGTACGAAAAGCACAAAGACGCTCCGACTGCCTGGTCTAGATCTGGACGGCTTCCATGTTTAGTTAAAGGCGGTTTGGCATCCAGACGCCATCTTGTTTGGTTTTAGAGGCCACATTGATGAAATATTGACACTGAAGAGAAGCAGCGAATGAATGGAAAGAGATAGGTCGTTTCTTCGGATAATAAGTACAATGACTTCGGTTCCTTATCGTTGTTTCCGTTTACAATGGCCTATTTCGGTTTTGTATATTGCAAACAAAATCCCACAATTCAACGGAAAAGATGACGAATCTGTGTCGTAAGTACCTTATCAGCTGCAAGGGATGGATAGGCCTTTTTGGATTCTGCTGTACATGTATAAGTCGGATTTTTGGGGACCCAGTCGCTAGCGGAGTGACATGCAATCGAAAAATAAACTATTTCTTTCGGAAGGCTTGTCCCTAATGGCAGTTACTCATTCTCCGTCGACATTTGTTAGTAACATATATCCTACTATTAAATTCTAACAATTATTAAATATCCTAAGGGATTGATGACTATATCTGCCAGTACCTTGGACCAATACCAATGAAGAAGCGAACATTTCGCTTCTAGACCATTAATTCATTGTTACGGATAATTCCAAATGGATCAACTGTTATAGTTTGCCAATATAGGCATGTCAACTACACATTGTCACAAATGTAAATGAAACGAATCTGTTCAAAAGGAAACTTGGATTAATTGACTACTTACTGTGCATCTGTAAACGGAGTGGGATAATCTGCTTTTGGGATTGACCTATTCTATTCAATAAATATAAATAGAATAGAAATATTTTTAAAAAGACAACAGGGTAAAAATGTGCAATTGATGTAGAATGTAATTGTGTTGCGAAGACAGATCAATTATAACGTAGAGATTTATAATTATTTCTTGATGAACAGAAAACCATCCCTCGGCTCTTGAGAGTAAAACAATAATAACGTTTTCATCTCTGTATGTTTATAGTTATAGTGCTCTGGACAAATCGGAACTTTTCGTAGAGAAATAATTTTGTCAGGCCAACTTCCAATTTTTCTGTTGTGGCAAATTTTGACGTTTATGTCCGCCGTATGAAAACCATTCCTCCTCGGCTCTCGAGAGTAAAACAATAATAACGTTTTCCTCTCTGTAAGCTTATATTACCCGAGTGCTCTGGACAAATCTGGACAAATCGGATCTTTTCATAGAGAAATAATTTTGTCAGGCCAACTTCCAATTTTTCGGTTGTGGCAAATTTTGAGCTCTTGTCCGCCTTATGCTTTTGAATAAATAAAGTAGTAAAAGCTTCCTGGGTTACAACTTTTCTGACATTTTATTTAACCCAGAAAGTCTTTACTGCTTTATTTATTAATAATGCAACTGCTCTAGATTCTGTTAATTTCAGACAAGTCAAGTACCATCCACATTTCACACAATTTTAAATGTTACCCAGCATGCAGGAAATTTAGGGCGTGGCCGTTTAAGCCCAATTGTAAAACATGATATAGCCTGGTTTTCAAACTTCCCTTCCCTGGAAACGTTCTTTTAACCAGAGCCTGGGGCCACTTTCACAAATAGTCATACAACAAAATATATCCTACGATAAAATTTCGTCAACTAAAACTATAGGAGGAAAAATATCATATGAGATTAAATTGTCATTCGACATTTTGTGAAAGTGGCACCTGGTTACCAAAATCAGTTAGTTCCACTGTTTATCTTAATCGATATCTGTATATTGTTTTATCGAACCTGTTTTACCAACACCAGCTTGCCATAACTATTTTTCACCATTAGGGCTTATTATTCTGGTGTTCTGGTATTTGTACAATGTAAACCACTATAAGCACATATATATATTTTGTAATTCTGGGGGATTGAACATTATCACTTAAATTTTGTTTAAGTAATAAATCTAATAAACGTAAATAATGCATGCTGTAAAATTGTCTTTGAGTACCGGTAACAAATTTAAAGTGATTGAATTGCAGATGTTTTAAAAATAACAAAATCATAAAGTTATAAAATTTGAGAAAATTTTTTGAGTGAGAGCGTTTGAACTGGAATGACAGGTATGAAATTTGAAGTGTGACCATCTTGCTGAGGCTTCATTTAAAACGTGGACCAGACAATTGGACTAACTGTATACTGTAAATAACATTCAATATAACCTTAATAAAAGTTAATATACAAAATACCTGGCTATTAGTATTTCTATGCTAACAATCTGTGAATTCATACCAGAAAAATCAACACTTCCATGTTTTTTTACAAAATAGTATCTGATGTATAATTTTATTACATTTAAGCAAATAAACAATATTATGTACATAGGGTTATTTACATTCCCCAAAATACTTAATGTCTTAAGATTTGTATCGGTTAGAATTTTTTTTGTTTTTATTAAATTACATTTCTTTTCTTAAACAGTGTCCTAGGGTTAATTTCATCTTCATGACTGCTGGTTGTATGAGGGTTCCCCATTAAGATGTGGACAAGTAGTTGTTTCCTTGGGTATTTGCATTCACATGTTATTTCACTCACTTTTCCCGTTAAAGTTTTTGTGATAGAGCCCCATCATGTGACCCATTGACATATCTGAGGCAAACACTTGGGAACAGTACATCAAAGTAGGATTAGTAGGTTGACACACCGACATTAAACTACCACCCTAAACCACCATGGCTGCGATCTAGATCTATTGAATGCAGGTTTATCTTTGTTTGATTGATTAACGTTGTATTCAAGGGTATTTCACTTATATGAGGAAGGATTGCCCATTTCACACTGTACACAGCCGTATTATGGTGGAAAACCGAAAACCTCGTAAAAACCACCCCTGTGATTACCAGAGCCACATGTGACTCACTCATATACCTGAGGGTTGACAGGCAGACTCCTGTAGGTTTATGAGCAGCCTTCATTTATCCATAGGGTAAAACTAAAAGTCAACAAGTGACAAAACATTGGGGGGAGCCCAGTGTAATGTGATAATACCATTCATTTGCTACACAATGTGTAAAACTTTATAATAGATGTTCATGGGAAAAGCATCAAATTTTCCTATTTGCAATCAGAATTTCGAAGTAAAATTTCCAATAGCATGACCTCTGAATATCATACAACCGTAAAATATAAATTGTTTTATTGAGTTGCAAAAATAATATTCCTCAGGTGCCAAGAGAGCAGGGATTTCCTCAAAGCAAACTGGGTACTTTCAAAGCCTGGGGAGTTCAAAATCTACAATCAGATAAGCTGGTAAAGTTGTTCAAATCACTGCACTCAACACAGATTAGACCTTTGCCAGCCAACTTTTGAGTTTTCTGATAGATTGTTGGATTGGGGTTTAGAGTCAATTATATGACGATGGATTGTCCTCTTCACACTGTACTTAGCCGTAGAACGGTGCAAAACCAGGAGGAAACCTTGTAAAAATCCGCCCTGCGATTGCCCAAGCCATAACATATGACTTGCTCATATACCTGATGGTCGAAAGACTGACACGATCCAGTGAAGGCTATGTACCATTATTAAAGCCAAGGGCTGCGGTCCAGTTTTTTGATGGAGGCTATAGTACCACTTGTAAACAAGTCAAACAGAAACACACAACTCACTTAAAGATTGAACAATTCCAGAATACAGTCAATCCCCTTAAATCTTGTTAATGGATAATTGTTACCTTTTGGCTT
>JARFOD010117905.1:0-14805 GCA_031763545.1 Mopalia muscosa | reverse complement strand
AATTTGAGCTATCATTACAGAGTAAAGGGTGCTACAATACACTTGTGTTGAATGAATTATTTTGAGACAACCTAAATTTGAGCTATCATTACAGAGTAAAGGGTGCTACAATACACTTGTGATAATGAATTACTTTGAGACAACCTAAATTTGAGCTATCATTACAGAGTAAAGGGTGCTACAATACACTTGTGATAATGAATTATTTTGAGACAACCTAAATTTGAGCTATCATTACAGAGTAAAGGGTGCTACAATACACTTGTGTTGAATGAATTATTTTGAGACAACCTAAATGTGAGCTATCATTACAGAGTAAAGGGTGCTACAATACACTTGTGATAATGAATTACTTTGAGACAACCTAAAAAATATGAGCTATCGTTACAGAGTAAAGGGTATCACAATACACTAATGATTATAAATAACTTTGAGACAACATTCAGGTGAGCTATCATTACTGAGTGAAGGGTTTCACAAAACACTTGTGATTATAAATTACTTTAAGGCAACATAAATGTGAGCTATCAGTACAGAGTGATAATGAATTACTTTTAGGCAAAATAAATTTGAGCTATCATTGCAGAGTAAAGGGTTCCACAATACAGTAAAGATAATAAATTACTTTAAGACAACCTTGATGTGAGGTATCATTACAGAGTAATGGGTTCCACAATACGGTAGTGATAATAAATTACTTTAAGACAACCTTGATGTGAGCTATCATTACAGAGTAAAGGGTTCCACAATACGGTAGTGATAATGAATTACTTTAAGACAACCTTGATGTGAGCTATCATTACAGAGTAAAAGGTTCCACAATACGGTAGTGATAATAAATTACTTTATGGCAACCTTGATGTGAGCTATCATTACAGAGTGAAGGGTTCCACAATACGGTAGTGATGAATGGATTACTTTAAGATAACATCAATGTGAGCTATCATTACAGAGTAAAAGAAGGTCACATTACACTAATGATAATGAATAACTTTAAGGCAATATTAAACATAACCATCGCTAGCTCTCATACCACCCATCACCAGAATGTTTATTATTTTAAAGCAAGAAGTTTTTTCTCAACTACCCTTATTCTGAATACCTGTAAGTACAGAGTTCATTTAAAGAAGTTAAGGTATATTATATAAATTTTTAGATTTTTTGTCTGCTGCTGAAGTACTGTAGCAGTACAATTAAAAGGGTTTTCTTCTAGGAGAGTGAGCAAACACTTATTCTGTTTTAAAGGGAGTTAACTCCTGTAAGACTTGTGACTTCCCCTCTCCTGAAGCAGGTCTTATCTTCATGCATTTATCTCACTTTGTGCATACAAACTACATGTATATCACTTTACTATCGTTCATGCTGTGGGGTTTTTGTATGATATATGCTGTTATAATGGTGGTGGTACTCTAAAGTGAATGTACAACCGACCAGAATTACCGACATGTTTACATTTTAATAACAAGGTTTACTAGACTCATGCATTCTATGGCATGCCCATATCTTGTATCAAAAAGAGGGTACAATTGCAATATGCTTCAAATAAGAGCTGTTCATACAGAAAGGTACTTCTGGATTGAACGTTTGGTTTGTCCAAGAAAAGACCGTTGCCAGACAAATTAAGTGGGAACCAGTCCAGAAATTTAAACGAGGAGGATGATGCAGCCTGACTTCCATAGACCGTAGACGATGATATATTTACAGTGTAGTCTGCAGATAGAGGTAGCGACTGTATCAAAACCAGCTGGAGGTGGGTGTATTACCCACAATAACCAGTAAAAACCTCTCGCCTCTATCGTTTGTCAAAGAAAAATTAAGATAAAACAGGAGTAGCTTGACCCCAATCCATTCTCCCGGAACTATGCTGGCACATAAAAGCACCAGTTTCTCTGGTTTAGTATGTCTAGGTATTGGTGGACCACCCTCTTTATATTCCCATCGGAACCATCTTAGATTTTCTTCCCGTCTCTTTACTACCATATCAGATGTGAGGAGACATGTGAAATGAATGGTGGAAAATGGCGAATAAGTCATTCACATTGTTTCTCTACCGCCAGGGCATGTTTAACAGAAATGGTTCATTACTTGGGGGGAAGATGTGCGGGGAGATTCTGTCGAGGCATTAAAGGGGATATGCCAGTCTAGTCATTTTATCTACCATGTTACATATCTTTGTACATTCCCCTGTCTAGAGCACTATCGTTTTACTGAGATTAATAACAACTACAACCTAGTGCCTAGCGAAGAACTCAACATGGTCCGTCCAGAAACAATAAACCTGAAACCACTGATGTGATGTTCGATTTACTTCAGTCTAGTCGTTTTTTTTTTTCTCGTGGGAATGGTTTACAAATTTAACCGCCCTTTAAGACTTTCTATAGATATCAGATCTAAAAAAAAAATTATCAAACACATATGAAGGTTTAAATGGTCGTAGAAAAAAAAGGCCAGTTCATTTACCGTTCTATTACTACACTCCAAGATTTGTCAACAAGTTTCAATACGATAAGCAAAATAAAAATCTCAATCCAAAAAAAAGCAAAAATATTTGTACCAGCCTCTGTAAAAGTTAGCATTTGCGATAAATTCTTGCTAATATTGTTACAACCGAGCAGCACCGTTCATCATTCCGTTGGTGTCGCCTACCCGCTCATGTTTAAACCCGTGGCACCTCACCAATAATACGGACGAAAAATAAAACGGATGGAATTTTACAATTGAGTATCGATTTGTTTATAATATGATGCTCACTTCGTGTCATTTTAAACCTTAAGCAAAGCAGAACATCAAAAAATCAATTGGATGTCCAATCCCTTCATTGTCTTGGCCAATTTTTATTCTTTTTTTCATGAGCTTTTACAGAAACCCTACCAAAATATGCCAAATTGTCGGCCCGTAAACCTACTAGTTCCGCTTCCTTGTGTTTTGGAAATAAATAAAATAAATCCCAAAATAATATAAACTTTTGTAAATCGTTGAAACAATATGAATACGTTCTACGGGTGAAGTAAAGGGCCTATTGTCAGCCTTCAAATTATTCAAGGAATCCGCGGATTACGATATTATAGCTTACTAAACCCCCGAATTTCGGATAACGAAGTCAACCCAGTCTTAGTACTGTACACATACTGCTACGGTATTGATAAATATAGATTTCTTTCTGCAGCATAGTTTATCAATTTCTTTTGTCACCTTTGCTTTTTAAGTGTCGTCGTATGTGAATTTTTAGTTCCCAATGTCAATCATCCGGCCGTCAAATTGAGGGTATGGTTAGTTTCCTGGTCGCGCCGGCCTCTGTCAGCGCTGGGCCGTGCCATTGATGACTGCAACTGAAACAGACAGCCCGGGCCGTTAGAAAAAAAGACAAGAAAAGAAAGCAGATTCCTCCGAGTAGTCGAGCATGTAGACATAGCAGGTGCCTTATAATCTCTTAACGGGAGATAAGAGAGTAAGGAAAGGGGATCAGGTAACCTATGCGAGGCGGTGAGTAGCGGGCCCGAGACTGCGTACCGCCTTTTGTCACTGATGCTGTCACCAAGACTGTAGATTCTCACAAATTGAAGGGGCTGCCTCGACTGCTCTCCAATTCCTACAATTCTTATAACCATCTCACTTCCACACATCGCTCCTAACAACATAAAAAAAGGTTATTTATTGTATATCGCCGAGTGATTATGTACTCGACATTTTTGTGCTGTCTTTACGAGGTATTCTTGGATGGTTTACCGGGCACAGATTACGCAGGGTTAGTATAGCTTCTCTAGGGCTTCTAATCTATACAAAGAATGTTAATGAAAGAATCACAGACTGTCGTGGTGGAAAGCCTGTACCTTATCGCCACTAATGTGGACAGACATGGCCAAAAACTTCAAAAGAACGACCAGTAGCTGCTGACTTATTTGTTATTTTTCTATTTCTGTTTTTCGCACTTTCCTGATTTCTCAAATGAAGTTTATATATATGTAGGTAGTAGCGTTTTTTTGTGATAGAATATTACATGTGGATTCGGAATATCCAACGATCGTGACAGTCAATTACATAGGTGTGTTTCATACAAATAGTTAATTACAAGTGTATTAATAATAAATGTTTTAAAACAGACACAACTGAAAGACAGGCAAATGTTTGGGCGTCAACGGTTGTTTGTCTGTCAGCGATATCTTTGCTTTCTATTAATATAAACCAAGAACAACAAATCTCGACACTTCTGCATTAGCGTTGAAAACTTGATGCTGTTTAGAATTGGGAATGTAATAAGTGTCCTGTCTATAAAGTCTTTCTGTTTTCTTTGTTTGGTCAACTATATCACTATTGACCCGAAATTGCTTAATTTGGCGATAAGCTATTCTGTATCTCTAATGGTCTCCAAGAGCATGCTGACTTATTTAGAGATATAGAGTTAAAACCTTTTATGGAGACCTTGTTTAACTTCTTGTATAAAGTAGAAATCGCATTAGACAATTCAGACAAAATTCCTTTAAACAATATTTTGTATTGAAAGTTTGGAAAGGTTTCTGCTTTATTCCAAGCAATCCCGATGTTCATTTTATTTCGACGATGACATTTCAGAGTGAGACAGACATATAGTCGTATGTGTTTCTGCCCGACTTGTTAAAACAGTTGTCAAACCTCACGACGAAATCGTCACTGCTAACCACACAGACAATTATGAAATGGAGCCACATACCTCCCACCACCACCACCACCACCACCACCACACACACATACCACACGTTGGATGTTTTTTTCACAGTTATTACCAATTACTAGGACATTTAAATTTATCAGAATGTCGTTGGAATAGAATGGAAAATTTTCATTTCGTATGGATTGTTCAGCCTGCTGAGAATTGAAAGCTATCCATCTGCACTATATGCTTTATCCCTTGAGTACGACGTTAAACACCAATCAAACAAACAAACAAATATATGCTTTATCCGCTAACGGGTAATCTCCTGTCTATTTGACCTATTAGACTACCACTCACACGTTTGTATCACAGGAACACTTCAATTCCCACAACCATTGGTCATATTCCGAAATTTATTCTCAGTTTATTAAAAGCTATGCGAAATTTATATCACGGCGCATATAGAATGAATCATGTCGGATATCGACGACGTTGATGTCTTTTTTTCCTTCACCCCCCCCCCCCCATATGTATCGAGAAAAAAATTGTGCAAATGTCGATGAGACAAGTTGATAATTGCTTATCGATGTGCCCTAACTTACGATATGGTTCAAATGAAAAGTTTAATGTTATTGAAGCTATTTTCCGTTATCTTGTCATGAATGTAGAATTGGGGAAGAATGGCCAGTAACTTCTATTTTTGACACACGAAAAAGGCATGATTACCTCATAAAATTAAGACATGGAATTGATAAGATGGGGGTATTAACCTGTTTTAAGCCGGTGAATCACTAAATATGTATTGTGGAAGAGTATAATCTCGATGGTAAGATGTGTGAATGACACTAAATATGTATTGTGGAGGAATATAATCTCGATGGTAAGATGTGTGAATGAAATCCCAAAGAGTAATAAACACCTGATAAGAAAACAAACATCAAAGATAATTAAAAAACGTGCCCTGTTAATAAAATCTTTTTGCAAAAATTGGCTAAAGACAAATTATTAAAATGAATTGACTTTAAAGAAAATATTGACATCCCAGCCGGATTATTAAGTTAATAGGGATTGCCATCCATGCCTGAATATTAAATAAGAGTTTTCAGCCAAGTTTTATTTGAACTTTGAAAATGTAGTTTCCTGGACCAAACAGTCCGTCACACGGAACCTCGTCGTCACTCGACTATTGAGTGGTCAGGCAAACTATAAAATTTATACCTGTTGTTGCTAGTGAGGGGCCACTTGGAAGTCCTCGATTGTACTGAGGACATCACCTGTTGTTTGCCAGTGAGGGGTTCACTCGGAAGTCCCCGATTGTACTGAGGACATCACTGGTTGTTTGCCAGTGAGGGGCCACTCGGAAGTCCTCAATTGTACTGAGGACATCACTGGTTGTTTGCCAGTGAGGGGCCACTCGGAAGTCTTCGATTGTTCTGAGGACATCACTGGTTGTTTGCCAGTGAGAGGCCACTCGGAAGTCCTCGATTGTACTGAGGACATCACTGGTTGTTTGCCAGTAAGGGGCCACTCGGAAGTCCTGGATTGTACTGAGGACGTCACTGGTTGTTTGCCAGTGAGGGGCCTCTCGGAATTCCTCGATTGTACTGAGTACATCACTGGTTGTTTGCCAGTGAGGGGTTCACTCGGAAGTCCTCGATTGTACTGAGGACGCCACTGGTTGTTTGCCAGTGAGGGGCCACTCGGAAGTCTTCGATTGTACTGAAGACATCACTGGTTGTTTGCCAGTACGGGGTTTACTCGGAAGTACTCGATTGTACTGATTTCATCACTGGTTGTTTGCTAGTGAGGGGTTCACTCGGAAGTACTCGAATGTACTGCGGACACCAATGGTTGTTGGTTGTGAGGGCAAGCTCGGAAGTCCTCGAATAAACTGAGGACATCACGTCGTACGACATACAATCGTTGGCATTACGGGATGCATGTCTTCAAATCGACTGTTAAACATAGTTTGCGTTGTGTAGAGAATTCATCTGTTCTGAGTTATGCACATAATGTACCTGAAAGCTACATTTGCCTATCCACATGATATTCGGTAGGTTTATTTCACTGCTCCTGGAGAAAAACAAATGCGTGGTTTTGGTGCAGATTCATACATCTGTCACGGCCGAGCGTAACGATATTACCATAGTAACCAGAATGTCACGAGGTTTAGTCCATCGAAGCCATATGAGTGAAATACCCTTTATGGCGTCAACCCTCAATAAAACACACCGAGATTCATTAGTATAGTCTATTGTACACAACAAATATATTCAAGTTAACAAAATGGCACAATCCTTCGCGTAAAAACTCAAATCTTAGGGTAAATGTTAAAGTTGATCTTTGTTAATGTAGGGTTACTTTTTAAAACCGGTACTCCTCATTTCACCACCAACAGCCTCGATCTGGGAGTTACTGTGAAGACTAGCTGGTGATGCCATTATACTGCGAACCTCTGCAGTGCTGTGTAAATATGACGTATAAGTGATGACTGAGATTACCCTAACGTCTTTACAATATTTGCCAGCCATCTAACTAATTTTGCATTTACGAACATACCAGATTTATTTTATTACCAGATATATTTTTAGTTGGTCTGAATGTTGAACCAACAACACACAAGTTGTGGGGTTTTTTTTCGACTCAAAAAACAATTTGAGTCCTAAGCGTACTGTGTTTTTATCATGCTGCTGAAGCTTGTCATCACCGAGTAAATTGTACAAGTCCGGGCCATACTATATTAGAGTCCAATTAGACTTTGTATTGCTATATGTGTACCATATTTAGTTCAACCATAAAAACCTTTTTGCTGACATTTGGAGAAGTTTCTAGACAGATGAAGACATTTCTAGAAGAAGTGCATACTTTTCTGCCCTGGGTGTTGACCAATTGGCACAACGATTTGAGTTAGGAACAGTTCCTACTCAAAATATAAAATTGGGTATTTAGACAGATTAAAAGGAATATGCATTCCGGAATTACATCAGGTATTTATCTTTTCTTAACAGTTTGTAGTTTTTCTAGCTTTGTAATGGGCGGGGGAGTTGGGGGAGGGGGTATGGTTGGAATGTTTAGACCATCAATTATTATATTTGTCTAAATCCTGAACATTTGGGTGATGCTTTGTAATGTAGAATATTACTTGAAGTAGCTAGTTCCCATAGACTGGGCTTTGGCCTCTCTCGCTTCATCCACTCAGGTCCAACGATTGAGTGGTCAATTATAGTGGAGTGGTCTCAAGCAGAGAGCAGCGCTCACTAATCCATTACAACAATTACTTTTTGTGATGTTCATCTTAATTTGTCGCTAGATGGATGTTTAACAGGCTGCAGTGGGGCCTCTTCGGAACCATCAATAGTGTGCTCGTGTTGGGAGAGAAAGGTTGAATGAGAAGAAAGAATGGTCCGGGGTTTAATCATATTGTCTCCTCAGTTCCGGGAAGCTGGCGGTATTCATTCTTTCTCCCAATATGCTGCTCCTCTCCGCCGGCACATCAGCTCTGTTTGATCGCATGCTCCACTGCACGACAAAACCGGAGAGCAAAAAAGGCATTTGAATGTTTTGATTACTATGGGCGCACTGTAATTAGATAAGCCACATCAGCATTATAAGACCAACTTTCAACGTCGTCATTTTGCTTCAGTAATGTGCACTCATTCGTAACAAATATTAATCATAATAATATATGTATTGGAGAAGAGCTAACCAATTAAGTCCAGCCACGTTTTCGTGAGGACCTTATTTCTCCCAAAGGTCGGGGTAAATTTGATTCAGTGGTCATATTTTATTCTGCGAAGAATCACAATTCACTATAAGTTACCCATCATGAACAATACTGATTCACTTAACCAAAATACAATCTTCTCCCGGGCACTCACGCGTTAAGATCATTTCAAGAATCCAGGGAAATAGGGATATCCAAGTCCCCATTAAACCGTCTTCTGTATCATCCATGCCAACCCCCAAGGCACGGTTGATGCTTGTATGGGCCATATAAATATATTATAGAATAGAGGCAGCACACCGGAAATGCTCATCGAGTTTCCCCAGGCTAGAATAACTACACAAAATATATCAAAAGCGATATTTTGAAATAAAACAATGATATAAATCCATATGTAATTTTTATTCGTTTAAATAACACGAGTGATTTGTTTTGTTAATGTTTCACTTCTAATTCTGCATTAGAGTATTTTGAAGTCATTATTATGTAATGTGCACACATAGCGTTTCCAGTGGCAGTAAAAGTAACAACTTTGAAATACCTTCCGTTTCAAATTCTCGAATAAGAATCTTACTAATTTATGCTTTCTGCAGTGTCCCGCACCACACATTAAATACTAGGATTGATAGTGTTTTAAAATCCTCACTAACTCAATATTTTTGCATGACGTATTTAATTTTGTTTTAGTTTGGATTAATATATATATATATATATCTTGATGAAATCGCTGTATTTCTGTATATTTATGATTAAAAAATAAAAAGAATAAAAAATTAAGAAAGCGGCTCTGATTGATAGTCGCTCAAATGTATGCCTACTGGTTATGTGTCGTCATTTACATACAATAACTATAGTATTTGCCTTTGGGAAGCATGGTGGCTTACTTCATTTCAATGAATTTCAATCTTGCTTGTTTTTTTTTTTACGCAAAGCACCGTGTAGATTATCGTGCATAAGTTTAGTACTCTTACGTCCACGTCGAATCCCGAGCAATTGTCTTGTGAATCTGAAACTTGCGGCTAATTGGGAGATCGGAACACTGTAATGGGCACAGATATTCTCCGTTTTTGAGGCCTGCATCATCCCCACATCCTTTGAAGGTATCTTTATTGTAACTCTTGATGTGGTTATCAAATATGTTTTGTTCCTTTTTCTTGAACCTTTTTCTGGCTGAGGTCTCATTTGAAAGGCTACTCAACAACAGCGTCCTATCATAGTGACGAGGTGCCCCAGGCATTGACGTGGATCTAGACGCATTAATGAATTAGCTTGCTAGTTGAGCGGATAACGTAATATAACCTATGTTCTTCTTTGTTCTGTTTCTCGAGTAGATCCCCTCCGGGTAATTCTGTCTGAAGTCTCCCCCACCTGAAGACCACCGCTAACACCTGCGATTTAGTCTGCTCTATGGTTAAGACTTGTACCATATAACTTTAACTTCATACGTTTTCCGTGTTTTAAAATGTACGAGTCTGAAAATTATTATAGTTGTATTTACAGCTAAACACGGGCAAAATATAGCACTTAAAACTTAAAATATCATCAGAAAGATCTTGTCGTAGTCGTTTGCCAATATATTTTGTTTTTTCTGATGAAAGATTTAACATATTCTGTTCGGCGATGCATTCAAGTATACATTATATCATAAGTTTAAAAGTTGGTCAGTTGTAGTCTGTGTACAAATGTTCGACCATTTCTATAAGCTTGAACATAAGATTTGTTAATTTAACAATGGTATTTTATCATATCATGTCATTCCTATATATCTCATGCATGAAACATATCATTCGACAAAACTTTGAGTTGGACATTTCAAAGGTTAAAGGGATTTAAAAAAAAATCAACTGTAGGAGATGAATATATGAGTGTACAGCTGCTTGTAGCGCGGATTTGTGATCAGATCTCTAATAATCTCCGAGACAAAAACAACATTAGATTTGCTGAAGTTGTTGAAAGGCTCACATTATATGCGGACGGAGATCAGACGCTAATTGAAGCCTCAAGGCCCTCTTTTTAATTCCTTTATCTTTTAATCTTCAGGATTTAAAATGGCATGAAGAAAAAAATAAATGAAAGTTAACCGGTTTAGGTTTGAGAACAATTAAGCCTTTCTCGTCGTGGCCCTATAGCTTTTTGCCGTATGTCGAATGAGGTTTGAAAAGGCGAGAAGGCAATATGTAGCTTCACACATTAGACATGTCCTGGGTTTACAGCCGACATACAGAATTACTGTATGATCGATGTCTTATTCAAACACATTATTTTTAGCGATCAATCGATCTTCGTGGGATATATTTATACAAATTTTAGTTATTCAGTAATTTGTCTAAACGTTTCCCACGCCACTCATTTTGTTCGTTGCTCGATATGCATAATTATGAACTTCTTAATTTTATTTGGGTATGTTGACAATCCTCTTTAAATTTGGCTTTTAAAGTGTTTTGTTCTTCGATGATCTGTACGTTCTTTAAGTGTTAGATAATCGTACATCGTACTAGTGCATCCATCCCATTGTGTTCCGCGCTTCATTTGTTGTTTGCTAGCATTTATATTAATAGTCTGATTTAAGTCGTGACCGTTTTAAATGTGCTATCAGCCGAGTAGCTTTGATGTCTTTTTATAAACAATTTCGCTGTAATGAGTTAAGAGATCAGGTCAGATAGGTGGTCTCGTCGTCATCTTCTATCTGTTTCACATATACTCTCCACTCATTTCAGTTACTGTTCGTTTTCATGTTATGTTTTTTTAAATTTACCTTAGTTTATGGTACTTTAAAAAAATAATTCCTGTTTCCATTGTTACACATTCGATGAATGGTTCAATTTCGTGTTAATATATGTAACGCGTATTTTGACGGAAGAACGGTTCTATATTAGTGAGGAGAGTTGCTATGTTAAAGATGTACGCAAGTTAACATATTACAGATAAACTTAAAATTCCTGTCCTATAGTTTCATCAGAGGGCAGAAATTTACCTATATGGTTGCTCATTCATGGAAATAATTTTATGGCTTAAAAGTGTAAAAACAGCCAACAAACTACAATAACAGCATATAGCTAACATGGAGATGCTTATACAGTATTTGTTTGATTTATTGATTTACATTTAGAACGAAGAAGATGCAACCATTCATTTGTCCCTTCTGGATCAGCTCAAGATTATGCTTGTGTATCATTTATCCCATATGCTTTTCAAGTCTGTTTTACTAGCCGTTATGGTATAACCACTGAATCAGTTTTGTGGCATACAATGTAAGATAAAGTCCTTTATGTTTTTTGTAACGTGGTAACATGCAAAATAAGCGGAGATAACAGTTCTGTTATGTTGTACCTCTTACTTTCCTTTCTTGTGGCAACTCGAAGGAGTGATGGAGACGTATTTCGCTTCGGCACCTTAGGGGATAGTATCGAGAGACACTGCCATTTGGGTATCTGTCCGTCTGTCGAGTTCGATTTGTGGACACGGTTCTCAGACAACTGTTCCATTGAATTCCGTGTGGCGTCTAATTATTGAGAAAATCTATGAGCTGTGAGGGAAGGTAAATCTTCCGACCGATCAGGTGTCTTGCAGAAAGACAGAGTGGTTTTGACAGACGAGCAAGGTCTTGTGTTCCTCCCTTCTTGTTTGCGAGCCAATCTCGTCAGTGCAAGTTACTTTCAGACTCCATTCCAGTGTTGTTAGTTCTGCACACATGGTCATAAAATCACCTTTGACGAGGTAATTTAATGGAATAAAACAAGGAAACTTTATTGTCTTAAAGTGTTGGAAATACAGTCATGAACATCAAAACATCGGCAATATTTTGTCCTTTTATAATTCCCTCCCTGAATTTTGTTGTTCGATTTAGACTCTAGGCTCTCCATCATGTATTCAATGGTTTTAGTCCTTTTAAGAGCCTTCTCAGAGACCCAGGTGGAAGAAAAGCAAAAACAATTTCACGCTGTCTTCCTGATGTGGAAATGACTCGCCGGAACAGACTCTCAGCTCTTGGTTTGTTCTGCCTCAACAGAGCGAACCTAATTCCCTCCCTTGTCTTTAACCCTTCGGATATTACGTGGCCGCCTTCCTGACGGTTGACAGGACCTGAGGCAGATTGGTTGTGACACTGAGGCGAGGGCTTTTATCCCCGGGTTCTCGCTGCCATAGTGGCGACTTCTCGGGGCTTGTTACCCAGACTGAACCGGCGCGACAAGCTGAGATTTCAACTACAGATAACATTTACTCGCTCTCCACCATTATACTATCTGTTATTGCCCTCTTATTTTCCCAAAGGCTTTGATGTGGCACCAAATTGTTACGTTTACAACCTGTCAAATTGCTGAGATATATTGAAAGTTTTTTTCTACATTGTGTATGGAGACAGGGGAACTGGCGCTTTTGTGGAGTGGTTGATTGTGAGCTGGCGGTTTATTTCTCTAAGTCATACCTTGAGACTCTTATAGGAGTGACCTTTAACCTGACCACAACAAAAAGGTCTTCTATCCTTTCTCTCAGAATTCTTAAGACAGCATAGTTTATCTATCATATCCTCTTTCTATTCCATGTCCTTAAATATGTCTGATCTACAATATTCTATCGGGCCGTGTTAATTTACTATTGAGGTCTAGAATATAGCTTTAATACGAAGTTCTTCCGTTTATGTGACGCATTTGTGCGTTGTATCCTTGTTATTATTCATCACAAAATGGCTCCATTTTTTAAACAAAAACTCCATATGGAATTTCTCTTAAAATCTCTTAAATGTTTCATTTGTTAAATTGATGCCTTTTACTATAATCAGTTTTAGAAATCAGAGAGTCAGATGAACAGGAGTATGGGCGGATCTTTCACATTATTGTGTTCGGCAATAAAAAAAATACCAAAATGAATTTTTACGCCTAAGATCCCAGATTAGTATCAGCTGTATTGGTAAATCTGAATTCAAATCCCGGTTTCTGTTTTATTTTATTTCTCTTCAATTAAAAATATATATATAAAATGTATGTCTTTTATTGTAATCACCTAATGAGAACTAGTTGTATTTCTATCTGCTGGCTGTTATTGGTACCAGAAACCGTTGATACCGAAACTAATTGAAAGCGAGAAATTTGATAGGTGTGTGTGACTGTTTGAATAATGGCCAGTAGCCGTTGGGTATTCTTAATTTCATAGCTCCTAGACGAGGTGGAGTCGCAATGAACATATCTTCTTGCCTTATGGTTTGGAGGTAGACACAGCTTTGCATTTCTGAAAAACCTTTGAGAATATTCTACACAACTGGCCACCAACATTTCAGCAAAGCTTTTCTAATTACGTCGTTTTAGTTAATACAGTAAAGTGACATAATTATAAGACGTGGGTGAAATTACATTCGGCATGGCGGTGGATATCACGAGCGATGTTTCCCTGACCTGATAATATAATAGATGCGCGCGCCCCATTTTTCGACCGTGGACGAAAGTTGGGGAGCCTTTATTTAGTAGAACTCGTTATTCGAACTTCAAATGTCGAATTGACCGCCCTTGGTGGTACATTGTTCGATAATGAATAACTGTTTGATGGGGTAATGTACTATTTTACTTTGTTTCACTAAATTAGATGAAGATTATAATTAATTTTTATCAAGGTTAACCTGAAAAGTGTGTGGTTTTACCGACTATAATTACCAATCTTTCGATTTGAGTTTATTTGCCCGCAATGGGGTTTCTGTTCGCAAAAAGGCTATCCCTCACTGTAAACGGAGATATTTAGAGAAAAGCGTCTAAAGTAATACAGGAACATTGCCGAAAAGGCTTCCGTTTCTCTTCCCAATACTATTTTATAGTTGGTTCATCGTTTCCTTGCCAAGTGTGGCACTAGAGAATATAAACGAGTGTTTCCTTCACAGAAGGTGCAAGAGGAGCGTATTGCTGTAAGTTAGCCTCCCCTTCCCCCCTTTTGACATAACTTAAAAGAAGCTGAGCGTCAAATACACAGATCATTATTATCTAGTAGTGCCTTGCTGCTTTGAATTGATGTATAGTTTTATATCTTATGAATTCTTAAGTGATTACACAACTTTGCAAGTATAAATACATGCATGTTCGGCGAGAATTAGAAACGTATCAGGGCGGAGTGAATGAACAATTTACGGATGCGAGGGAAGAGTCTAAACGTACGATGGCGTTGGAGAAATAAAGCAGATTTTTGCGTTTCCATCTCCAATAGTTTCTGGATACAATACTGTTTCCTCTTTGAATGATATTAAACAGTTATGAAGATAGTACATAACTTGGTACACTGCATGCGGCGGAAACCTTAATACCAACTCTTCCTCTGCTAACAGTTAAAGCTCAATGCTGTCAAACGGTTAACCACCAACCAATGATCAACAAATCAAATCATATATACCCAGTGTAAAATAGCCGACTATCAAAGGGATAAACATGGATAGGTCATTTGGCCGTCTTTTACCCCTCCCCGCCCGCCCGGC